>JAVTVY010007740.1:0-47941 GCA_036873755.1 Hanleya hanleyi
ACGTATATATACGTTCATGTACTTTATATATATATATATATATATATGTGTGTGTAAAACCTACACATGTTGAAGCCTGAACACTGTACTCGTTTATGCGTTTAAAAATGTGTTCGAATCCTAAACATTTAATTTGGAGTGTAAGCCTACGTTTTTTTTCTGGTGAGTAATTAGGTGATAGTAATATAAATAAAAACAAAACAAATTTAACGGTTGTTCCGGCTGGCTGTCCGAATTACTATAATGCTACCTTCCCCTAAAACGACACTCGAGAATATATAAAAAAAATAAAAAATATTTTCTACAGTCGGAACAGGTGGAGTTGAACCAGTGAACAATTCGTGTCAACCCTCCATCGTTCTGTTACGCTTCACACCTGTAAATTGTGCCCTCTGATTAGCCAGTTTGACAATTGCAGAATAGTATTATATAACAAACAAGGGATTTTATTACCCACGTCTTTTATGCTAGCTCTGACATCTATATATTAAGATGTTATATCATCAGTACTGATTATGACGTTATGTCATCGGTGTTGATAAGGAATGAACCGAAGCTTCCTATGCAAATATCTCGAGATTAAGTGATAAAATCAGATAAGAATAGCCTGTTGTAGAGTCTACACACTGAAGTGTTCGACGATAACGAGGTTTTTATCTATCGTATTGAAAAAGAGTTAACACTAAACAGTTTGATTTGTGATTATTAGAGATTATCCATAAACAGAAAGGTATATCTCAAATGCTGGTGCTAGAACGCAACTTGGCTGGATTGTGCTTAGTTGGTTCGACGTTAAATCCTATTCACTCACTCACTTGTATGACTGGTTTACGTGTTATCATTGCGTCTTCCAAATATTCCCATATTAGTTTACTATCCAATGATCTGACAAATAAAATAGCATATTCAGCTAAGCAGATTTTTCTTGCAATACGCCAGCAGGTGCTCGTTTACTATAGCTGGTGTTCATATACTAGCTGGTGATCCTATATATTTGCCAGTGCTCATAGATTAGCCATGCTCATATACTAACCAGTGTTCATGTGCTAGTTAGTGCTCATATATTAGCTGGTGCTCATATACCAACTGATGCTCATATATTAAATGGTGCTCACTAGCTGGTGCTCATATACTAGTCGGTGCTCATACTTTAGCTGGTGCTCCTATACAAGCTGGTGCTCATATACTAGCCGTTGCTCATATATTAACTGGTTCTCATGTACGAGCTTGTGCTCGTATACTAGCTGGTGCTCATATACTAGCCGTTGCTCATATATTAACTGGTTCTCATGTACGAGCTTGTGCTCGTATACTAGCTGGTGCTCATATACTAGCCGTTGCTCATATATTAACTGGTTCTCATGTACGAGCTTGTGCTCGTATACTAGCTGGTGCTCATATACTAGCCGTTGCTGGTATATTATTATTTCAGGCCTGCTTGTATATTCATGATAATATGGTCTTTGGATTATGGACTTGGAAATTCTTTATGGACGAACGCTGTTTACTGCATATATTGTATCGTTTGTGAATATTAGCACAAAAACCCGTAGGCGGATTGCGTCGCCCCCGCCCCCACCACTACGCCTTTCTCATCCTCTACATTCACAGGGCACTAGTTCTAAGATCATAGGGCACGCACGCACTCACGCACGCACGTATGGCTCCTTTAATGTATATATATGACAAGAGAGAAGCAAGCTAAACATTACTAACTGTCAATGGACAAAAAAGATGGAGATTGTTGGCTTATCCGAGAGATGCATCACTAATTCAAAACAAATCAAATAAATATCTGGAGTCCTGTATAACAGAAGCTTTGCAAAACTGGTAGATGTACATACAGACACACACGGATATTAACTCCAGTTTTGAGTAATACGTTATACATAAGCATATACATTCGGTATAGATAAGGCATGTTCAAGGATTAAACTGGGATAGTTAAGTTATACCAGTGAATATGAATGGGCATATACAGCCAATACAAATAAGCATATGTCCTGAGCGTAGGTCAGTATAATCATATGCATCCAGTATAAACAAAGTCAGTGACGTCAGTCAGTATAAAAGCGCGAGAAGTCAATAATGAAAGGTAAGCATTCGATCCTAAATTAGCATATGTATTAAGCATAAAAAATAAGCTGCATATAAATGTCTGTATATGGATAATATGTTTGTAAAATAATTGAAACCTAAACATGTTGATGTGTTCAGAAACTTAGAAACCAGAAACTTAGGTGTTTAAATTCTGAACATATAACTTAGATTTTGAAGTCAGTTTGATGCAGTCAACATGTAAAATAGTGTTGTGAGCATATATACGCACATATGCCTCTAGTATTTAGAGGGTCTGCTTGAATACAGTATACATGTGCAAATATAACGAGTATATCTTATGCATCTAGCATATACATGTAATAAGCATATGTACTTCGTATAAAAAAAATCATATGTATATTCAAAGTAAATAGCCATATGCATGGACGGTTGTTTAAAAGCCGTTGTATATATGACATATGTATTCATTTTTTTCTCTTAGTAAAAGTAAATATTTGCATATGGTTTTATTACTTGAGCATCAAGACTACTTTGGTTGCGAGTGTGTAATATTTGACACCAGAAAGCTCTCTGTTGTATATTTTTCAACGAATTAATTATCATGATATACCTGAGTAAAAACATAGGGTCAATAATCCATGGATAGAACCAAGACTGTGCGAACCCTAGAAGCCGTGGAAATTAAATTTCTAAGGTTCCGAAAGGAGCGATTCGAAAATCTCGATCAAGGTTTTCTGGACAACCTGGTCTAACATGCCATAATTCTTGCACTTTACAGAAATCCGCCCCTTCAATGGCATATTGTAGGCTCAAAAGCCGGTTACCATTTGAAAGCGGCAAGCAAAAAGGCCACCTCTGGAAAATATATAGAAAAAGCTCGTCCATCCAACTTGAAGCGGATTCATTGTGAATAGGCAGTCGACGAAGCGAAGCACGTGTGGATTTCAATCTAATATCAATGTCGCGTCTTCTCTTTTCTCAGTCTCTATTTGTTTTGTCGATATTCAATCGATGTGGAAAACGAGTGGAAACCATTATACTAGTCCGCTCTTTTGTATGGTATTCTACGCGATTGAAAAATATCCAGGCGTTTTTACAAATCAGCCACAGATTATTCAGTTTATTCTCCTTTTCTCCAGTAGCTTTTTTTATACGACGGTTTTGTTGGTCCTTCGTCCAAAGTTCTCTGAAATTAGTAAGAGTTTTTTTTGCGCTCATTGTCAACCCCGTTAGGGTGTTAAACATGACGCGGGTTGAGTTTTATCTCTCTCTTTGCGCCATATCTCTCCCCCGTTGCTTCACACCCGAACTATCTGTAGGTTTTGCAGGCGGGTCTATTGTACTGATCGATATTGTGAGAGGCAGGGTAAATATACTCAGTTTGGCTATTTTATTTTCCTTCGGCTTCCAAAGTCAACAGTGAGAAATTCAAATAAAAGTCTCATATTTTACTGGTCTGAGTGCAGGCTGCGTTTGTTTTGGGTATCGGCGCTTTGCCGAGAGAACATTTAGGGGGTCACAGTTCTATCTGCTGCCATGCTATTTCACATACGTACTTCAAAATGGGAAGACGTGGATCGGAACTTTATCAGGACTGTATTCTAGACCTTTAAAAGGTTGACATATGTACTATTATCGTACTCTATGTGGTGAAATGATCGAGACACGGCGGGAAATAGCTGGGCCGGTGACGCACGCACATGACAGCAGAACTGAAGCTTGCCAAAGTGGACGGAATGTGGATCACGGTGCGCGGTGTGGTCGCCTTAGCTGATGACGTCGCTTTCCAATATGGACGCCGCCAGTTTTGGCAGCCGGTAACAAATGCATGCTTTTGTTCTCTGTAGTTCCGCTGAATCAAGATACGGGATAAAATTTCAAACTATTTGATGGAGAGAAAATAATGACCATTCACCTTTTCTGAAACCATAGAACACTTTGGCGAATTTGAATTCAAATATTTTTACTTAGATTATATTTTGTTTTATGAAATCATAATCGGCGTGTGGGGGAGAGGGGAGGGGTGCAAGTCAAGGGCAAGTTAAAAGATGAACTTTTCTTGTTTTATTGTTTAAAACAGATCTGCGACAGTCTTAGTTCGACCATAAACGCCCAGACATTTGCAATTCCAGATGTGTTGGGCTCTTCTCTTTTGCGTTTGATTGAATTTTATCAGCATAGCTAGATTGGTTTCGTTGAATTATCTTCGATCGTTGAGCCGTACATAAAGACTTTTAATCAGAGGTTAAGATTTTGTTAATTTCCCTTCAAGCCGGTTTTCTTCTGTCGTCGACTTTTCGCTGGGTTTTGCCATTATTTGATTAGCTTCCCTCAAGTGGTGCGAGAGATACTTGTCTTTGCTCCGTGCCGGCTTTTCAGCGTTCTTTCCCTTCCCAGTCATATGACGATATTGCAGTCGCACGCGGTAAATGTAAACACATTTCACCCTTCATTTGATAACTCTAGTGAAAATTTAATTTTTGCCAGACTGAAATCTGTCCTCCTGGGCTAAGAATTGTCTTCGGCAACTTCAAGGCTTTGATGCAACTTTTTGTTGGCCTGTTTTTCGCCCTCTTCGAACTTCACAAGCACGGAGCACAATTGCACAAAAGTAGTTATCATTGGCGATTTTGGCAGAAGACGGTACAGTTTTATAATTACTCGGGGTAGAATGTCCGAAATATTTTACGCTGCACAGATGGGGTTTCATGAAATGTATGTCTGTTTGCGACAGGGGGAAATTCACTGGGAAAGGAGTACACAAGGAATTATGTAAATTTTCATCGTTGTCTCTCTGTTCTCATAGCAGCCAATTATGAAGAGATGTTTGTGAAGATGTCACTAGTGTTTAACTAGCGACTGGCGAATATTCTAGGGAGCCTCCCTTCGGCATACAGATGCATAGAGAGCAAGTCCTGTAGATTATCTGCCATTGTACGCGGTCCATGTAATTACTTCGATGCACTCTCTTCCAGAAAGGATTCTCTCTTGCCGCATATAAAATTAGCCAATCTTTTCTATTTTGTTCTATCCCAAAGATTTACTTCCTTGTACCAGATTATATAAATTGGCGTGTATGCACTCAACACCCTAATCCGCGCGCGTGCTTTGAATTTCCCATACTTCTATAATTTCTTGACTGACAGAATTTGGACATCATCAGTGAGTTACGCTTTGGTTTGAATCCACAAATGTTGTTTTTTAATTTGAGAATATTTACAAAATTAAATATTTCAAAGAATTATTCTATTGATGCTTATTGGTAGCTGATGCATAGGTAGCAGAATATGTTGAAACTATCAATTATTTCTGATTAAGGCGTGGATTGAATCTAACTTTTCAATATGAATATACTCACTAAAATGCATCTAAAAGTAACACTTTGTGTAGAATTTTTTTAAAATATAATTTTGTTATCAATATATTTATTTTATTTAGTTTTCGTTAATTTTATATCAGCATTTCTTTGAATATAGAACATCGATTATCCAACAATACAATGGCACCATGATCGGACAACTCTCCACCACTCGCGCACTACATGTATTATTAAGGTGCATGGGTTTAAGATTCTGTGCCAGAAAGAAAAATCGTTGATATTATATCACAATCGAGCTAAACCGGCGGGATGCTTTGATCAATGTGCAGTTTTGTCTATTCATCCGAGCGGGTTTTATATGCTACTTGTTCCATGAGATCGAAATAATTATCAAAAGCTCTCTGTGTTCCGTTTGTTCGGTTTAAGTGTGGTGGACTCGATAGGCGTGCACCCTTTCGGCTGACGGGACCTTTGCGAGGGTCCGACAAATACCCTAAGTGGACCGTAAGAGGGTTCGAAGACCTTTCTTCCCCCTCCTTCAAATATACAACAAAACTGATCGTCCTCCTCTTTTTCTCTTTTCCGAAGCTTTCGTGGAGCGGCAGACAGAGCTGTGGTATTGATGACAATATCCCGCATAACCTCTGCTAACAATGATATCATCATTATATTCCCATATAACTCCTATTTTTCTCGTTATTTTCCAAGTGACGTATATAGAAATTATAATGTTGATTCTTCATATACATGGATATGTATATAGTCTATTTTTCATTGTTTTGAAAACAAAATTATGTTTTATCTTATGGCTATATTCCCGTTAAATCTGCCGCTTAAATGGCAACTGTCATCACGTGACTATCTATGTCGGCCATTTTGAAAAATGGCAGCCACGACATCTTCTCATGGCATATGACCTCTCCGTGTCGGTGCTCTCTCTTTGTTACCCTGTCTACCTATCTCACTTAAAGTAAGATTAGTTGTGTGGTATGTGAATTAGATTAGGTATTTCAAATTGGCAGCCATATTGCAGTATCTAAAACTTGGACGAAATTAATATATTTTATGACTTATGATACAGCTTGAGTCTTCAAATATATTAAATTCAAATATTAAGGCCGATCATAAAGCGCATAGACTCACAGCCCAACATAATTAAAATTTTAATTCAGCACCATGTACCAAAGATATGATTATCGGTAAATATTTACTAAATAATCCAGTCTGCATCAGCGGTATACACACTATTTTTAATTTTGCGTCGTATAGACTTAATAATATTTTGCGTCGTGTGTTAAATAATAATACTTTCCTTCTTGTAGTCGCACCGAATACCTTCATCTTTTTAGAATGACAATTTGAGCCATATCCCAGTAATATAACATTGCGCAACCTTTTCCTGGAACAAAAAATAACACAGAACAACTTGATCAAAATTGACTGTATTCACTCATACATCGAATGATAAATTATCTCCAGCTTTCTTCTCATTATTCTGGCATATGTTACATAAATTAGTTCGTTTTTCTACGACTGACATTTTTGCCAATTAATGAAACGTTTCCAGCGGGTTTCCATTGCTCTGTATCGATATGAAAATTCCAATTTTATATTTTAAAATATTGCTAATAATACTTGTAGATCGGGCCTGATTTCAGGACCGATCTCGCTATCTTTTTAAGGCACATAAAATGTTTTAACAACTCACATATGAACCAAATCAGATAGCTTTAACCGCAAACGCGTTAAAACAACTAAAGGTTTGTAATTTAGTCTCTAAGAAGCTTAGTTTAGGATTATGGTGTTTTTCTAGCTGAGTGTGGTATTAAGTAACATGTCAAAACAAACATGAGTTGTACAAAGTAAAGTGCAGATGCACTTTGATGAGATCTAATAGAAACATTATCTTGAAAGTGTTTAACAATTAGTATAAAACTCAACCAATCTCAATATTTTAGCTCTTCGATTTAAATTCTTTATTATCAATATAAATTAATTTGTTTTTTTTAACAGGCAGAGTGGGTATGTTTCATAGTTTTAATATTATGATATGTCACCATGATGTTGTATTTCAATCCTAATCTGTACAATATTTTTGATAGATGGCAAAGAAGAAGTGCTCAAATCTAAATATTGCCCGAGAAAAACAAACGAAAAGCTGACAAATATAAAAGAAGAACAGTAAAAGTTAACATGAAATACCTTGATGTCTTTAATTTGCCTTGACCTACATTTGAGTTCACACTGTCCCTATTTACATAGGGTTGAAAAGGCAGGCGGTTTAATTTAAGTATAGCATCACTAGATAATTCCTTTTTGAAGCTTCAAGCAGCACCCATAACTGAATTGTGAGCTACGATACTCCCACATAATAAAATAAATTAAAACGAAAAGAAATATAAAATGAACATTTTATTGCTGATATTGTTTGAAGAAGTATTATTTTTATGTAAAATTTTTGACCTAGAAATAATAGATCGCGCAGTCAGTTCACCGTTACCGTTGCTTTTTTTTTGCAAGTCATCTATCAACATACTGAGAATTTGTAATCATGCAAACTTGACGTCAAACAAATTTTGCGTTTTATCCAGGTTGAAACGGCCCGGTATAAACATGTCCACAGTGCCCATTATCCTGGACACTGATCAGCCGTCTTGAATTATACACTTATATCTGGTGAATAGGGTTATATGTCTTACGTACTCGCTTATGTCTAATGCATATTTAGACCACGTCAACTATAGCTGGCGAAGTCCTATGGAATGCACATTCTCCTTCTTATCTTTCTTCCAACTTTCGATAGTTAGTTTCTTAAGGATGTCCGCTGCCGGTAAATCAAAGTAATTAACTTTTTGAATAATGTGTGTTGTTGCATTCATAATTGTGTAATATGAGGAAAAACAAAGAAAAAAATATCGGTTGGTGTGCATATTTCAGCTGTAAGCAACGTTACGTGGGCTGACCCATGCTCCATTTGATAACCCAGAAAGCACAGGGAATAGCCCTAGTTTTGAAGCATATTCATGAAAAATTCATATAAATAGTATTTAACGTTTTCTTATATTCTGTTTGCATATAATCACAATGTCTATCAAAATTTATCAAATTTGATGGGTGTTGCTGTGCAAAATTCTCGGCTAGGAGGCTTTTAAGGGAAATCCCCATCTCTTAACCTAGGAAGGGAGATAACCTAATAGGAAAAATAGGCAAAATGGCCACCAAAGCCAAAAATCACCAGCGGACATCCTTAACCGATTCCATTCAAATTTCACCAGGATAATTATGGGGTCACGCGGATGTCGCGGGTCAGTAGTTCAAAGGTCAAGGTCACTGTGGCCCAAACATCAGAACTGTTTTTATTAAAAATCGCAAAAAGTAGATATATGAGGAGAAGAAGATCAGATCAAGATAACAAAGATCAGAAACCATCGAAATTAGAATTATTTTTTAGTGGATATATCAGAGACAATATGCCAGGTTCTTAAATTGTCAAAGGTCAAACGGGTCAAAGGTCAACGTCACAATGTTCCCCATCTCCCCCAAATAGGAAATAGTGACTTCAGTCCAAGGATAGGTTATGTTCAACAAGATCACCAAACACATATATTTCAAGCAAGAGACCTGTTCATGTAGAAAGACCAAAAGCCAAAGATTATAAAATCAGGAAACAATTGATAAACACATTTTTTAGGGGATGCATTTATGGGAAGCGATGAGTAAGAAACCAAGATTGAGAACAAAAGGTCAACGGGCAAGGTCACTCACCACAGCAACTCACTGAAACTCGAAAGACTTAGGTTTGCGAATTAGGTTCTCAAATCTTTAAATTGATGTTTCGACGCAGGTTATAGCTGACAGCTTAGATATGACTGGTTTTGATGCAAAATGAGCTTTCTATGTACGTAATTTGAAATAATTTCTTTCAAGATGTTGTTTTTCGTCAGTGTTCCCAAGAATGGTAAATATGATGGGGGGGGGGGGGGGGGATTTTATTATTTTATCATACATTCGGATTCTGTTTGAGTTTGTTTCAATAAGAGTATATAGATCTGGTAGTCGTGTGAACTTATATGGTATTATTATACAGGTCATATCCTCTGTTTTGATATTTTCACCATCAAGGTACGCTTGATTTTGCCCTAGATGTACACAGGAACTTATAAATGCAATCAGGGTACTCGAGTTTCCCACTTGGCCTCTCATACCTGTGCGACTTAGACCGCTATACCCTAGATCGTCAGATATGATAAGTCGTCAAGGGGAGCGGTTTAGGTAGGGGTCTATTTAGGGAGACACGAACCCCATTGTCAAGGAAGTCTTCGATCTGATTCATCTGCACACGAACTGATGTCATCAGAAACGGCGAATCTGAGCCGAAATGGAACGAAATATAATACGCCGGTGTATAAAAATGTCGTTTTGCCATACGTTGATGAAGCGCCGTGCGTTAACCGTCTGAAATCAGTAGATCTCCCATCTTTATCAAGGGGAAATACTGAGAAAAATGTCTTTGTATGAGTCACGATTTCATGTGACCGAGAGTAACTCAAGTTTTATGTGCGCCTACGCGAAAAGAGGTGTGAGAATTTTAGGGGATAACGACCCCTTGTATAATTCCGATGCATCCGAGGACCTATTTCTCCTGTAACCCAGAATAAAACAGATGTTGTTTCATCCCCCCCCCCCGCCATCGCCGTTTCCTGCAACACAGAAGATAACAGATCTTGCTTTATCCCCCCTCCCCCACCGCCGTCGCCGTGCTCAAGTCCTATCTCCGTTCTTCACTCGACTTCTCCGTCGCCCTCTAACACAGTTCTATGTTGATACCTTAAGAGAGCTGCGACTTATCTATCATTTTCCGGGGTGACACGGTTATAAATTACGTCAAATGAAACTGGCTAGATTACTCTCTTGAGTCCAATAGCTGACAATTTGAAATATTCCCCCTATAAACTTTATCACTGGGAGAGCCGCTGTCTGTGGTTTGAATCTATCCCTCTCTGTTCAATTCAGAGTTTTATGGTTTGAATTAAAGCGCTATATATTTTTTGCGAATTGGAAGAAAATTTATCCGAACAACTGCCGAAACGACAAGGGGAAAAAACTGTTATAAAAGTTCAAGGTTTGAAACCGATATTAGCATCTTCAAGTAAGCAAATGCTAACATCCAGTGACTTTCTATCTTGACAGGCATATCATACAAAGCCATTGTTCGTCTGTTCAGTTTACTATCTGAATTGGCCTATAAGTAGAAATCAGTTAATTTAGTGATTAAGGGCTGATTTCGCTGTTGCATTGGCGGCCATCTTGGATATGGCGGCCCTATTGAAATAATTTCGCGTGGGTCTTTACAAGATTCTAATAAGTCAGTCGATTGCTATCAAATACCTCAAAGTGCAGCATCATGCACAATCGTTGCTGTACAGTCCAGTACTTAAAATTGTAATGCGACAATTTTGGCAACATTACTTGTAAACAGATACTAGATGACGTAACTACACACCCGGAACGCCATCCAATGTGATGCGAGTTCAACTTTGCAAGTATGTCTTGGTGCACCCTGATCGCCCACATTACACAGGATACCAATAACTTCCGTGAACCATATTACTTCACTGTTATGCAAGTATTTTGAATCCCGAGATTATTCTTGAAGAGGTTCGGTGAGTTGATGCCATAATTTCAGTTCTCATTCCCCACCCCCGCCGATCAGTACCAAACAGGTTCCCGCTCTTTCACATCCTAGTGGAGTTGATGTGATGAAATGATTTTTTTTTAATAAGATGAGGTTGGACTGGATATTTGGTTTACTTATGAGGCTTACTGAATTTAGATTTAGTACAGCTATAAAATTTAGAAATTATAGAAGTCTGAATTTCAGGGAAGAAAGCTGCAGTTTGTGAATAGCTAGCTGTATACCTTTGTAACTAGGCGAGTTCTTCCTTCCGCATGGAAACTCAAGTAGACTTATAATATACGATGACGTCAGTCTCGAGGCCTCTTATGAAAAATGTACAATGATTCATTCAACACTTTGGCTGTGAATTCTATATACAAGCTGATAAATGCTTAGCAATAAGGAATCCTCTAGTTTTCAGAGACATAGCTCGTGCGGCCCTGACAGATATTGCTATCACTTAGCAGCAAACCCGGACGGAGGGCAGAGACGAAACGCGGACGACTATGGAAAAGTTATATACATGCCAAATTCTCCAGAGAAACCTTTCTATGTGCGATAGGTCTGTCGAGCAAATGACAACCCCTGTCATTGTCGGCGTCTGTTCGAAGGCAGGCTATAGTTTCGTTGTCAGGGTAACGGTGATGTACGCTAGACAGGCTGGAGAAAATTAGTGTTTCCCAAAGATAAACATAATTAACGACAATCGCAAATATTGATAACGACACGCAGCTATCACGCAGAGTCGTGCGGACGCTTTTCTGATTGGTTCACAAAACAAGGTTCGAGAGTTGCCGACCTCGACGTGAGGTAAACTCGCTAGCAACTGCTAGGGAAGTAGGAACAATTAGACAAAGTCAGATAGTTAGTAATAATAACTATAAAAGCTAATTACTCGGAGGTGCCAATTAAAACGATAACTAGAGTTTGCCATATATAGCTTTTTAATTGCACATTCTTGTATTATTAATAATTGTTGTTAAACATTCGCATCAGCGCCTCGATACACCGTACTGTATTTGTACTAGGTTGTATGTTGATTTAACTCGAGTACACACCTGGATAATTAGGCGTTCCTGTTATTTCCCTCATCTTCCCAGGTTATAAGCCTTGCGCAGTCACTATCCGAAATATCCGGCAGACTTTAGCTGGATACTTCATTTTTCTCAATATCAAGTTGTCCGAAGAAACATTGGTCAGCCTCGCTTCATTGCAATGTTTTCGAGTCAATAATTGCAAGATATTTTGAGGCATACTATTCATTGAAATATAATTGTTTTTAAGCATGAAGACAGAAGTAACCAAAGTTCCTACGAAAGTGTTTCCATCTCCAGTTCCTGACCAATGGGTATTATTTTTTTACCAGATACATTGATATCATGTGAAGTAAAAATATGAAATTAAATTGGTGTCCAATATTTGTACATTGTTATCCAAGCTATTATTATATTTTACTGACTGCCATTTTCCCATCATGCGCCATACGGTGTCGATTTTCACCCTATACGTATTCATGCTACCTTGCCTAATTTTACAGCATATGATCGATTTCGTATCATATTGTACATCATCGATATCGCATTATATGCTGTACACTGTACGCACCATTGTCAAATATACATCCTATTTTATACAGTGTCGATTTGCATCCGATGTTGTACATTGTCGATTATTCATATATGGTGTAGTGTTGTTTTGTATCATTTGCTATACCGTGCCAATTTCCCGTCATATGCTGTGCAGTGTCGATTTTCCATCATATGTTGTGCAGTGTCGATTCCCCATCATATGTTGTGCAGTGTCGATTTGCCATCATACGATGTGGAATGTCGATTTCCCTTACATTCTGTGCACTGTTGATTCCCTGTCATATGCGGTACAGTGTTAATTTCCCATCATATACTCTACCGTGTCGATTTCCCATCATATAATATACCGTGTAAATTTCCCATTATATGCTGTACAGTGTTGACCTCCCATGATATGATGTTCAGTTTCGATTTCTCATCAGATGCTGGGCAGTTTTGATTTCCGGTGTCAATTTCTCATTATATACTGTACCGTGTCTATTCTTCATCATATACATTACCGTGTCGATTTCATGTCATATATTGTGCAATGTCGATTTCCCATCATACATTGCGTAGTGTTAAATTCCCATCACATACTATGCAGTGTTGATTTGCCATCATATGCTGTACAATGTGGATTTCCCATCATATGCTCTGCTGTGTCGATTTCCCATCATATGCTGTGGAATGTTGATTTCCCATAATATGCTCTGTATTGTCAATTTTCAATCATATGCTGTTTAGTGTCGATTTTCCAATACATGTTGTGTGCAGTGTTGATTTTCCATCATATGATGTGCCGTGTTGATTTCCCATCATATGTTGTACAGTGTCGATTTTCCATCATATGTTGTACAGTGTCAAATTCCCATTACATGCTGTGCTGCGTTGATTTCCCATCATATGTTGTACACTGTCGATCTCCCATCATATAATGTGCAGTGTTGATCTCCCATCATGTGTTGTGTATGGCCGAGTTCCCATTATATGCTATGCAGTGTTGATTTCTCACCATACCCTGTGTTGCGTCGATTTCCCATTATATGTTGTGCAATGTCGATTTCCCATCATATGCTATGCGGTGCTGATTTCCTATCAGATGCTGTGTAGTGTCGATTTCCCATCATATGCCTTAGTGTCGGTTTCCCAGCATATGTTTTACAATGTCGATTTCCCATCACATGTGCAATATTGATTTCCCATTATATTTTGTGTGGCGTCGATTTCCCATGATATGTTGAACAATGTCGATTTCCCATCATATGCTTTGTAGTATTGATTTCCCATCATATTTTGTGAAATGTCGATTACCCATCATATGCTATGCAGTGTTGATTTCTTATCATATGCTGTGCAGTGTCGATTTCCCATCATATGCTGTGTAGTGTCCATTTCCAATCAAATGCCTTAGTGTCGATTTCCCATCACATGTGCAACATTGATTTATGGTGGGCAATGTTGATTCCCGCCGTATGTTGTGCCGTGTTCATTTCCCATCAAATGTTGTATAGTTTCGATTTCTCATAATATGTATGGAGTGTCGATTTCCCTTTAATGTTATGCAGTGTTGATTTCCCATTACATGCTGCGGAGTGTCGATTTCCCATCATATGATGTGTAGTGTTGATTTCCCATCATATGTTGTGCTGCGTCGATTGCCCATCACATGTTATGCGATGTCGATCTCCCATCATATAATGTGCAGTGTCGATCTTCCATCATATAATGTGCAGTGTTGATCTCCCATCATATGATGTGCAGTGTTGATCTCCTATCATATGGTGTGCAATGTCGAATTCCCATTAAATACTGTGGAGTGTCGATTTCCCATCATATGTTGTGCAGTGTAAATTTCCCAGCATATGCTATGCAGTGTTGATTTCCCATCATATGCTCTGTAGTGTCGTAATCACATCATATGTTGTAAATGTGGATTTCCCATCATATGCTATGCAGTGTTGGTTTCCCATCATATGTTGTCAAATGTCGATTTCCCATCATATGCTATGCAGTGTTGGTTTCCCATCATATGTTGTCAAATGTCGATTTCCCATCATATGCTATGCAGTGTTGATTTCCTATCTGTCGATTTCTCATCATATGCTGTGCAGTGTTAATGTCTCATCATATGCTGTGCAGTGTTAATGTCCCATCGTATGTTGTGCAGTGTTGATGTTCCATCGTATGTTGTATAGTGTTGATTTCTCATCATATGCTGTACAGAGTCGATTTTGCTTCGTTTGCTGTGCGGTGTCGTTTTCATTTTTATGCTTCACATTGTCGGTTTCCAACATATGTTGTACAGTTTCAACTATCGACTATATGCTCTACACCGCTAATTCCCGGTATATGTATTGTAATGTCAATTCCCCATGATATGCTCTTTTGGGTCAATGTCCCACCATATGCTGTATGCTCCACACAGTCGAGTTTGCTTCATATGCTGAACAGTAACAAGTTTCAACATGTGCTATACACTGTCGATTTCGCATCATGTGCTATCGATGTTTCATCATATGCTGTACAGTATCGATATTTCATCATATGCTGTACAGTATCGATGTTTCATCCTGTGCTGTACAGTATCGATGTTTCATCATATGCTGTACAGTATCGATGTTTCATCATATGCTGTACAGTATCGATGTTTTATCATATGCTGTACAATATGGATGTTTCATCATATGCTGTACACTATCGATGTTTCATCATATGCTGTACAGTATCGATGTTTCATCATATGCTGTACAGTATCGATGTTTCATCATATGCTGTACAGTATCGATGTTTTATCATATGCTGTACAATATGGATGTTTCATCATATGCTGTACAGTATCGATGTTTCATCATATGCTGTACAGTATTGATGTTTCATGTGCTGTACAGTATCGATGTTTCATCATGTGCTGTATAGTGTCGATTATGCTGTTCGTCGGCACTTTCCATCGTATAGTGTACACTAAAGATTACCTGCTACAGGCTGCTGTGTTGTGGTGTTTTTGATATTAATGTACAATAACGAGTTCATGTGCATTGGAGAGTGCTGTAAAGTAGCGATTTTCCATCATGTCTTGTACATTAACAATTCCTCAGATACCACCGTATGTCGTATGGAGACTTTTTCATATCTTATACAGTGTAGATTGCTGTGCTGAGATGATTAACAAGCATAATGAATGGATATTTGTTTAACCAAGAAATACTATAAGTAACCTGCAATGGAAAATATTTAGCCGGAACGAGCAAAATAATTGAGTAAATACGGGAAAACTGCAACTCAGTGTGGTCAAATTAGGAGAAACCTCACATTATATCTTTCTAACACCATCTCTTGGTTTGATAAACCACCAATTCATATATAGTTTGATCTTAATTGAGAAATGGATTCCAAATTGGTCAGTTGAAAAAAACAACACACAAAGCAACTTGAAATAAAAGGGACATGCCAGATCATTTATGGCGAACTGGTAAACAAGTTTTAAATCACCCATAATGTCAGGGTATCGAAATAAAATCATTGTGTTGAGAGGCTATAAGGTTACACGATAAAGGCCTCAATGACATAGAAGTTTTAATACTAATAATAGAAGCCAGTTTACGGACTTAAATTTCTTTTAAATGTCACATAACATCTGTGTGTTCGTTTGTATAGAACAGCTTGGCGCATCTGTGCCCGAGTTGTTAGTCGAACGGATCCAATGCCGAAGATTGGCGTTTCTCTTAACTCAAGTCTTACGTCCTTTGACAGCCGACAACTCGAGGAACATTGGATGGCTTGTTGGCTAGCTTCCCTGAGTTCCCAAACTTTTGTCCTCTCTTGAATATTCTGCCTTGTCTACTTTCTTTGGTTTCGTTGTTATTTTTCTGTGGTTGCCGGTGGCGGGGTAGAAATTAATAGACTAGTTGTTGGGCTAAAGACTCCCTGGCTATGCCGCGTCACGTACGGCTCGTTGCCTGATTATTTGGCGGGTCGCCGTAGCGAGCTAACTTTTCTCTTGTTAGGTAACAGCACATTTTGTAGCCGAGGACCCCATATGTCCACATTTTAGGCAATAATCTAGAGAAGTTTTATCCTAGAATGTTCCTTTTTAATGTTTGAAAGGACTAACTTTGTAGGTTTAATGGAATCAAGGAGTTTCATTGTCATATCGGAATATAAAATATACAAGCGATTCATTGCACCACGCACTTGGTGGTATCTGTGGCAAGACGGTTTATTCAGACGAGTAAATTGTCTATTAAATCCGATCAAGAATGGCTTAAAAAGGGCGGGAATCTGAAATGGAAGGCTAATATATAGAGGGTATCATTCGACAGGAGGTCAAATGAACAGCTGTATGGCCAATTTCTTTTCTTCATCTACTGCCGACAATTAAGTGGGAAATATGAAATGTCCGATTAACATTTATCCAATTATACTCTGATGATAGCGATGATAGTTAAAACCGTAAAGTCACATAATCTATTTTATGAAATTAATTACTGAAATTTCACACACGTGATTTATTTCTGCCTGATTTCAAGGAATGTTGTCAGAAAACATCTCACTGTTTGATCCCTATTATATTTCTGTTTGTACTCCATTCAATTCGGCGCTCATAAAATCAGTGAGCCCACTATATATCCAGATGCGGCGGACTCGCTGATTTGTGAGAGTAGACCAATGGATGCCATTCAGACATCTACGAGTAAAGCATGCTTTCGATTTTCAGTTTCCATTCAAATCATTATTCGAGTTGGTGTAGATAAATGTAAGTGGAAGTATAATATTTTCAATAATATTAGATTAATACATTTTAGATACCAAGACAAAATAATGCCAAAACTAATATACACAGAAATATGAATCCAGCCGAATTTAGGTATACCGTGGCCACTGCCGTTTTCTTTCAATTTTTTATGGTTTTTTCTATCTTCGAAAAAACAAACAACTTCATTTTCTAGGTTTTCTTTGTATTGACAAGAAATCAGCTGAATTTTCAGTGAATTCGTTACAATTTTCTGCGAATTTTCCTTTTTCAATGACGTTCAAACAAGGAAAAACACAAAATCGAAGAACAACTACGAAATTGTTGAAAATTCAGTTGATTTCTTGTGACAAAATACAAAGAAAACTTTAAAAATTTAGTTGATTTCTTCGGAAATGGAAGAAACGTATAGAAAATTGAGAGAACACGGCAATGGCCCTAATGGGCCACCGTATAGAGGTACCTGTAAAATGTATATGTTTTTGCTAATACCTGGAATTGTTAGAGTCGGTTCGTTTCGGTGCATCGGTGATTTCCCAGATTCTCGTAGTATTCCGAAGTCATTATTCAATGTATTATTGCAAATTTGTTACTGGCTATATGGAGCTGGGTATTAAATTAACGCATCAATGCATATCGGATTCATCGACAGTTTCCTGAGGTTGCTGTCAAACAGAAAGGCGTCTCTATGAGGCAGTTTGCGTACCTGTTAAGGGGAAGTTGTAAATAGCGGGACACCTATTGTGTCTCTCCGCGTAATGAGAAGCACTACTTAATACCAACGCCATGGTCGCTTCCATCTCTTCCCGTAAAATTATTATGGAAACTACGCTAAATTCATTATTTCATTCACCGACAACAATGCGGCATTGCAGGTGGAAATTTCAGTGTTTTTAAGCGTGCATCGCTGTTCGGGATCTGTGTCAATACAACACTGAAAGATAATATCCCCTTTCGCCTCGCTTCATAGACTTCAGTGTTCCATAAGCTCAGCAATTTATAGCCAGAACTCGGGGGCTCCACTGCAATTAATTACACTGTTGCAAATCGTTTTTTCTAAATGTCTGAAGTCTGGTGGAAAACAATAATAGAAATCTGGAGGGTTCAATAGTAGGAGATCACGGAGTGTGTTGAGCTCACCGGAATTATCGGAGGGAAAATATATTCTGCGTTTCATTCGTTAAGGGAGGTTAAAAAGTAGCCATATCCTGCCGACAATGGACGAACCTATGTTCTGTGACTCGTTGATGGGAGCCGTTATTGGACAGACGTCAGTCAAGTCAGGGTCAATAATTTCCGCCGTGATACGCCGAACAAATATCAGATATTGAAAACTCGACCGACACAGAACGACTTTCTTCCCTCCGGGGGCTACCTCTTCATGGATGGTCTTCAAACGATAAAAACAAAGGCCCAAAGCTGATTTGGGGGCTTTTCCAATGTTTGCACAAGTTTTCGACGCAGCTTCAAATTTCCAGTGATTCCCCCGTAGCAGCAAATAGTTTATGATTTTATTAACCGCTGTAGTGATTAGCATGGCGGTGAATCATTTGCCTTGACATTTTTTTGTGTACAAGTCTTGCTCTCGTTTTCGCCAGGAGATGAGGTTGTATTCTTCTGGCCTATATATATATATATCAGTTCTCGAATATATAGTACTTGTATAAGGCAATAATTAATTGCATTAGATTTATTTACATTATTTGCAAATATATGCATATAGTGAAATGTAAAGTCATAAGGCACATGTTAGGCAGCGGCATTCATTTCTAATCACAATCCGTTCCCCATTATAAGCGACAGATCATTATACAACGTACTTGTCTGAATGTATTTACACTAAATTAAACATATAAATGGTTTGTCAGCATATACGACTGACATTAATATCCAAACAGAAGATTAGAGGTCTTTATAATCATTCGAACTATTTAGAAGATATCCACATAAGCGCATATCTGTGAATGTGGATTGCTCATACTCATAGGTATGTGAATATCTGTTACGGCCAGTATATTACATTCATGGAGGTATGTGCATATGTTACTCAGCTATCATACCTATGTGCATGTTTGAGCATCGTTGGATATGTCACGTGACTGGCCTTGAAAATCATTACCAGGTGTAGAAAATATTTACTAAATCATATCTCTAGACCAGATAGCCGAACCCTTCCGTACTGTATTTGGACCAAGTTCAAGCTTGGATTGATTGTCCTGGACACTGAGTTTGGATTGATTGTCTATGACAGTGAGCTTGGCTTGGTTGTCCTGGAAATTGAGTTTGGATTGACTGTCTAGGGCAGTGAGCCTGGATTAATTGTTATAGACACTGAGTTTGGATTGATTGTCCAGAGCTGTGAGCTTGGAATGATTGTGCTAGGCACTGAGTTTGGATTGATTGCCCATGGCTGTGAGCTTGGGTTGATTGTCCTGAACACACTGAGTTTGGATTGATTGCCCATGGCTGTGAGCTTGGGTTGATTGTCCTGTACACTGAGTTTGAATTGATTGCCCATGGTTGTGAGCTTGGGTTGATTGTCCTGTACACTGAGTTTGGATTGATTGCCCATGGCTGTTAGCTTGGGTTGATTGTCCTGTACACTGAGTTTGGATTGATTGCCCATGGCTGTGAGCTCGGGTTGATTGTCCTGTGCACTGAGTTTGGATTGATTGCCCATGGCTGTGAGCTTGGGTTGATTGTCCTGTACACTGAGTTTGGATTGATTGTCCAGGCTAGTGAGCTTGGATTGATTGTCCTGTACACTGAGTTTGGATTGATTGCCCATGGCTGTGAGCTTGGGTTGATTGTCCTGTACACTGAGTTTGGATTGATTGCCCATGGCTGTGAGCTTGGGTTGATTGTCCTGTACACTGAGTTTGGATTGATTGTCCAGGCTAGTGAGCTTGGATTGATTGTCATGTACACTGAGTTTGGATTGATTGCCCATGGCTGTGAGCTTGGGTTGATTGTCCTGTACACTGAGTTTGGATTGATTGTCCAGGCTAGTGAGCTTGGATTGATTGTCCTGTACACTGAGTTTGGATTGATTGCCCATGGCTGTGAGCTTGGGTTGATTGTCCTGTACACTGAGTTTGGATTGATTGCCCATGGCTGTGAGCTTGGGTTGATTGTCCTGTACACTGAGTTTGGATTGATTGTCCAGGCTAGTGAGCTTGGATTGATTGTCATGTACACTGAGTTTGGATTGATTGCCCATGGCTGTGAGCTTGGGTTGATTGTCCTGTACACTGAGTTTGGATTGATTGCCCATGGCTGTGATCTTGGGTTGCCTGTACACTGAGTCCCATGGCTGTGAGCTTGGGTTGATTGTCCTGTACACTGAGTTTGGATTGATTGCCCATGGCTGTGAGCTTGGGTTGATTGTCCTGTACACTGAGTTTGGATTGATTGTCCAGGCTAGTGAGCTTGGATTGATTGTCCTGTACACTGAGTTTGGATTGATTGCCCATGGCTGTGAGCTTGGGTTGATTGTCCTGTACACTGAGTTTGGATTGATTGCCCATGGCTGTGAGCTTGGATTGATTGTCCTGTACACTGAGTTTGGATTGATTGCCCATGGCTGTGAGCTTGGGTTGATTGTCCTGTACACTGAGTTTGGATTGATTGTCCAGGCTAGTGAGCTTGGATTGATTGTCCTGTACACTGAGTTTGGATTGATTGCCCATGGCTGTGAGCTTGGGTTGATTGTCCTGTACACTGAGTTTGGATTGATTGTCCATGGCTGTGAGCTTGGGTTGATTGTCCTGTACACTGAGTTTGGATTGATTGCCCATGGTTGTGAGCTTGGGTTGATTGTCCTGTACACTGAGTTTGGATTGATTGCCCATGGCTGTGAGCTTGGGTTGATTGTCCTGTACACTGAGTTTGGATTGATTGCCCATGGCTGTGAGCTTGGGTTGATTGTCCTGTACACTGAGTTTGGATTGATTGCCCATGGCTGTGAGCTTGGGTGGATTGTCCTGTACACTGAGTTTGGATTGATTGTCCAGGCTAGTGAGCTTGGATTGATTGTCCTGTACACTGAGTTTGGATTGATTGCCCATGGCTGTGAGCTTGGGTTGATTGCCCTGTAGACTGAGTTTGGATTGATTGTCCAGGCTAGTGAGCTTGGATTGATTGTCCTGTACACTGATTTTGGATTGATTGTCTAGGGCAGTGAGCTTGGATTTATTGTTATGGACACTGGGTTTGGATTGATTGTCCACAACTGTGAGATTGGATCGATTGTCCTGGACACTGCGTTTGGATTGATTGTCCAGGGTACGACCTTGAATTGGTTGTCCCGGACACTGAGTTTGGATTGGTTTTCCTGTACACTGAGTTTGGATTGATTGTCCAGCGTAGTGAGCTTGGATTGGTTGTTATAGATACGGAGTTTGGATTGATCTTCCAGGACAGTGAACTGGACTGATTGTCCTGGACACCTGAGTTTGGATTAATTGTCCAGGGCAGTGAGCTTTAATTGATTGTTATGGACACTTGAGTTTGGATTAATTGCCCAGGGCAGTGAGCCTGTATTGGTTGTCCTGGACACTGAGTTTGGATTGATTGTCCAGGGCAATGAGCTTTAATTGATTGTCCAGGACACTTGAGTTTGGACTAATTGTCCAGAGCTGTGAGGTTGGAGTGAATGTCCTAGGCACTGAGTTTCGATTGATGGCACATGGCAGTCAGGTTGGATTGATTGTCCAGGGTGTTGAGCTTGGTTTGTCCGAAACCGAACTTGGATTAATTATCCGGGGCATTGAGCGTGCATTGTTGTGCACTAAGCTTGGATTGGTTGTCCAGGACACTAAGCTTGGATTGTTTGTCCAGGACATTAAGCTTTGATTGGTTGTATATGACACTGGACTTGGACTGATTATCTAGGGCACTGATTGGATTGATTGTCCAGTGCAGTGACCTTGGGTCGATTGTCTATGGCTCTGAACCTTTATCGATTGTCCAGGGAAGTGGGTTTGTGTTGATTTTCCAGGACACTGGACTGAATGATGTCCGGGACACTGAGGTTGTAATACACAGTACTTTTTTGTTCGGGAGACCTAGTTTACCTTAATTATCCAGGGCACTTGGACTGATTGTTCGCGACATGCGCTTAATTGACTGTCTAGGACTTGGGCTTGGATTGATTTTCTAAGACACAGAGCTCGGGTTAATTGTCCTGGACACCAAGATTGGATTGCCCAAGGTAGTGCACTTGCATTGAATGACTTGGGTACTGAGTTTGAATTGACTGTCCAGGGCAGTGAGATTGAATTGATTGCTCTGGACACTGAGTTTGGGTTGATTGTCCATGGCACTGAGCTTGGATTGGATTGATTATCCATGTCCGTGATTTTGAATCGATTGTGCTGGACACTGAGTGTGGATTGATTCTCCATGGCAGTGAGCTTGGATTGATTGTCCTGGACTCTGAGTTGGGATTGATTATCCACGTCAGTGACTTTGAATTGATTGTCCTGGACACTGAGTTTGGATTGATTGCCCAGGACAGTGAGCTTGGACTGATTGTCCTGGACACTGAGTTTAGATTGATTGTCCATAGTGAGCCTGGGTGGATTGCCCAGGGTAGTGGGTTTGGATTGATTCTCGCTGACACTGGTCCTGGAAAATGAGCCTGGATTGATTGTATTGGAAACTGAGTTTAGAACGAATTGTCTAGGAAAATGAGCTTAGACTGATATTTTAGGCCATACTGTGCTTGGAATAATGGTCGTGCAAACTGTTTTTCCTGTAACTGGGCTTGGGCTTGGACAGATTATCCAGGACAGTGGACTTGACTGATTATTGGTGAAACTGAACCTGGGTTGATTTCCTAGGGAACTTGACTTATTGACAATTTGCTTGAAATTATTGTACTGCACACTTAGCTTGGATTGCTTCTTCACTGATTTGGGTGTTTTACTAACATGTCATTCAATATATTTTCTGCAAAATTGTAAACAAATTTCAGATCTGGTTTATTCATCTAAATTGGTTATTGAAGCGGGGATATCTCGTTTGCATATCCAGAGGGTGGCGTGATATCGTTGGAACTTTCTGGATCGAGGATATAACCAACAAATAAGCAAATGTAACACAGAACTTGTTGATGATTTGCAATAGAAACGGGCCTGATTTTCTTGAGTTCTTCTTTCTTTCTCTCTGCGTGCCACCCTCTGGGAAGCTGTTACCAATTGGCAATTACTATGGAAATTGGACGGTTAGAATACTATTATGTCGGTATTGTACACTTCTATTATGTCCGGCACGAACGCATGCGAACATCATTCGCGGAACACACTATCTGCGCTATTGTTCGCCAAACATTCATTAAGTTCTAAATATTCCTTATGCAACGGAAAATGGCAAGAAATATGGCGAATATCTTTAAAGGCTTTTGTAATTTGAGAAAGTTTGGGCTGAAAAGTTTTTGCTTCCTCCTCTGTCGACTGATATTACGATGACAATCGAACCCCACCCCCATGCCCCAGACTACACCGAAATCGTGACGAAATGATGAACTACTAAGAGAAAAGGGGTTTCAGTAAATAGACCCCATTGTGGTAACTCGGGACGTCATGTTGCCGCTTATGTGAACACATATTGGTATTTGTTTGTTAGTTCGCGTTCGAAGTTATGCGAGCAGAAGACACCTCAATGACAGTCAAAGTGGGACGTTCCAATCTGTTACGAGCAGCACACTAAAGTGCAATCTCTCACTCCTCGCCTACATTCACGTTCAACCTCACAAAATCTCGCCGACACGCTATTTCGTTTTTTTCTCTCTCTCAACCCGTAGCCATATACGGTCATGAAGCGCCTTATTTTTTACGTCATTCCGTGCAATGATAGGTGTGCGTATACCGGTATCATATTTCTTTCATTATATAACAACACCATGTAATTCCGCTCGTGAGATAATTTCCATGGTGTCATGTTATCAGAGGTACTCGCTGAATATACGGCTATAATCTATTATCAAATTTCCACATTTTAACCTTATGGAGAGTTGCATTAGAACTGCTTTCAGCGCCAACTCGAACTGACGATTACCATTCTTCTGGGCATGAAAGAAAAATATTGAACTTGCATAGCTACGTGTTATCAGCCAATAGAACTTCAAACGATTTCCCGGTGCAGCAATCCCGCTCTATTATTACCATAGCATGCGTATTATAAAGTGCCAATGCGGAATAATATATAAAAGAAAGAGCCTTTAAATAGGTGAGAAAAAAAAACTTTTAATATACAATTTGTCAGCTTAATATCCCGGTCGTTAAGACCTTATTATTAATTTTTTTTTACGAAATTAAATTAATATGGGTGACTTTCCACTCCAATGTTGACTGAAGTCACGTTTTATAGTTCTTCCTGGATTCTTGGTTTGAATGGCGAAATTACACTGTTGAAAGATCCGCATCAAACACAAAACATAAACGAACGTATCTAAATATATTCGGTTATCGTTCTTTATATTTTGCTGTGTTGTAGAGCTGTTAATTTAGGAACTGTTATTCTTGTGTTGGACCAGGGTGTAATGGTTGCAAGTATGGTTGCTTGGTGTTTAATTATCTAGTATTTTTCAGATAACATTGATTTATAACCCTAGACAGTATATGCGTTATTACAAGCCCTAAATGTTTTTATGACTCTAAGCGACGATGGAAGTCAGAATGGTGACAGAGAATGTTTCGCACGTGTTCCTAAATGTTTTCCGGGAACCATCCAAACTTCCGCTGATAAGACAAAATTGTAGCAACATAACCACGCACATAATGTACTTTAATGACATACCAGTATTACAGAAATGTCATCGTTTATGAGATATTCGAGTCCATAAATCCTAATAATTATTTAGATGAATACATTTATGAGACATTCTGGCTCTGTCTGGAAAAATGGAGGGGGATTGACTTCACCATCATCCAGGAATGAGGAAATGTCATATAATCATTAAGGAACGGGGCTGTGGATAGTTTAAATATAAAATCTCAATTTCCTAAAAAAGTTTCATTCGAATTTCATTCCAAACAATGACCTTGCTGGATTCTCAAATAGCTGATTCAGTGGAAGGTAACATGTACCTTCATAAACACTGACACAGGCCTGAATAAAATGCCTGATTTTGGATAGCAGAAAACCATGAAGCATCCCACAGAACAACTGTGCTGGGTGTTATTAGTTATCAGGTAATATTTTTTTTATCAGATCATGTCATAACAGTCCGGGAAATTCCTTCGATCTTGTGTTAAAATCTGATAAAAGTATGGTTTTTTATATATATATTAAAAAAAAAATAGCTTCATACGTTTTGTTTCACAGAAATTGCGACCTGAATGGGATTGACATCATTGAGAAGTGTTGATCGCTTATCTCATGCACAAAAGTAGCTTGTGTCTATTTTTTATTTATTTATAAAAACAAAATTTGGTTCTACAGGTCACAAAAAATGGTATTTCGATTATTGGCACATGGCCCAATGCTTCGTTGACAGCTCTCTATACTGAATTTCGATTCTGTCTTAGATATGTCCAGATAACATGCTCTTTGCCTGGTGGATTGCGTCTGAGTTGCGAAAACAGGAGACCCTAGAAGTGCCCCGAGAAGAAAAAGCTAAGCCAATCGATGGCGACCTTCAATCGTTGTACCAAAAATTCAGTCCTTCAATGCCAAGGCTTTGAGCAAATATCAGCGGAAAAGTCAATCCTTGTTAGAAACAAACGTTGCCATGGAAACGACTACCTTGACCAAGTGCAAACATGCTTACGATGATGAGGACTTGACCTATCAATCGTAAAGGTCCCCCGGCTTTTACCCAATCTGCTACTTCGAGAAAGGAAGTCCAACAGAGGAAAAAAAATACCGTTAAAATAGTCCGATTAAAGTCAGGAGGGAAAATGGCCAGAGAAAATGGAAAATGCGTGTATTAAACCGGGATACTGTTTGAGCCAGTATCAATATTTATTACAATACGATTACTGGCTTCGCATAAAGTTCGGGATACTTTTTTGGAATCTCGGTTCAATGTATCTTAATGCATCGCCATCTGGATCACGCTGGGGCTGTGAGGCCTGTGTACAGTTAACCGTGCTTTATCTTGTTGAATGGACATTATAGTATATATAGCACAACGAGAGAACATTATCCATTTAATTCTGATGGATACATTTTACACTAAAAATCCGGCATTCACTAGGAAATCCTCGTCCATAATGAACGAATCCTATATTCACTAGTAAGACAGATATAAATATTCTATTATAATTTTACGAAGGAGAAAAAGAACTTACATATTTTATATTACTATTCTAAAGCTCATTCGCGATATTTAACACCGTTATGTTAAAAAATATTCAAACAGATAAAAAACAAACTGTCCATATTAAAATACTAGTTCTCATCTCGAGGGAGAAGCGATGATTTCCAATCGAAGACAAAATGTTTCCTGGCTCCACCAATCTGTGTCACTGGCAAGAATTATTTCCTATTGAACTATAATCAAGTCTGTATCAAGTCAAACGCAATTATTAGAAAGTTTTGAAAATTCTAAATGCGAAAGTGAAGCGATATAACTTGTTCAACCTCATCATTTTTTCTCTCCACTGTCTATATACACACTCGAGAGAACAATGGCCGTCTGGTGTCAGAATATGTGCTCCCCATAGCGTTTTAATAAAGTGAAGCCTTGATAAAGCAAAAAGCACTGCGACGCCATTTACAGCTGAACGTTTGCAATGATGATACTTCCCGCCTCCTGACTAAGAGAAACCCTTTAGCTGCCTGGATTGGAATAATCTTAACAAAAAAATCATTTAACGAATACCGGGGTACTATGATTCTCTTTTCTCATCCGAATAGAATTAAGAGATTGCTCTGTAATTGATATACGTTGTGCGAGAAATGAGTGAATTCTTTCAAAAGTCGCTGGCCATTTCTTTACCAAACAAAACAATCTATAGTTGACTTGTGTCAAAAGAGAAGTGACAAAAAGCTAATTTTAGGGATTCGGAAATTGCCTTAGAATATGGAAATATCGAAGGCCACCGATTTACAATGGCATCAGAATTTTCCATCTTTATTTCGAAAAGAACAATTTTCAGTTACATGTCTTTGAAAACAGTTCTTCCAAGTAGGTATATTCTGGAGTCGAATTGGATATTCAATAGGCAACTATCGTCCATGAAAATTAGTCCGATTTTTTTTTTGGTGTGATACTATCAACATTTAAATCTATAATGATATATGTAGATATAAAATAAACACACAAATAAACACATGCTAGTTGTTAAACGGATACCTTGGTAAAACTTTACACATTGCCATAGAGGTCGTGGATTCTTAGTTTGTATGTACTCGCTCACCCTCACTGTATATGCTGAGAGCTTCTTTATTTACCTTTCCATCTACTCGGCGTAGAGAGTAGAGTAAGATATCAGCACCTCTTCTGCCAGTCCTATTCAGCTCTCAGTTTTCTATTGTTGTAAGGGACACATAACAATGAGTATGGAATCCATATTCAGCGCTAAGGCACATTACTGCATGCTTGTTGGGGTATATTTTAGATTTACCGGTAAAGTTCAAAAGCCCGGGGTATTTAATTACGTCTACAAATATGCTATATCATACAACTTGGAGGATTATTACTCAGTGATAAAACGACCCGGTCTGTTTACTTTATCGGCAGGTTGATTTATAACGCCACTCCAGTTTCACATCTCCCATATTTATCTTTGGCTAGCTTTAATGGACATATATAGGCAAAAGCTCGCTGGCTTATATTGCAAAGTGTTCCGCACAAAATATTATTTTGCTTAAAGGGACGAGGATATTGTCCTGTATATCGCCCGTATATTGCATTTGTAGTTTTCGCCATAATGCATTAAACGGTAAAGCGTACCAGAACGTATCAAATTGCATTGGATAAAATCAATTAGCGTGCTTCCCAATCAATAATATTTTTTATCGTTTGTAAGGATTGCACACATTTGAAAGCATAATATTGGATTTGGATGTTTTCCGACAATAACATTCAAGTTTCAGTGAAGTAAACGTTGCGGCGTGTGTCTCCCACGATAGGATTCCAGGTATATAGGGCGAAGAAAAAAGACAACACGATTACGGACGATTATTGTAAAACCGGGCTGCACACAAAATAATTCTCTTCAAAACAGACTCGTCTTTCCTTAACTCCTCTTTGTGTACAGAAACAAATTTTCACAATATCTCTAGAAAAATATCATACACACGACTTAAACGAACCCTCACGTGATGGGCGTACAAATCTTCCAATATAATTTTCATGGCTAAATATAGACTCGATTTAATATATCGCATCTCGTGCGCAATATAATGTTATGCAAAAAGGTTTGTACGAAAATGTTATCATTTAGTTTTCGGGCATGCCTCGTGTTGCGATCACATTTCCTGTAACGAAATGTATATACTGCCTAACAATTAATCTTATATTAAAAAAAAATAGTGTAGATAAAGCGCTCTTTGGAAGTGCTTCCACCACCAGAAAGAATCTATACAAAGTATGTATTCGGAGTGAAACAGATCCCAAAATAAGTAAGCTAAACTCAACTAAACTTAACATACAGCTAAAAAGAACTAGAATTCGAGAGATTTCTCTTTCTGAAATAAAAAATAAAGGTTGAATAAAAACATTGTTAAGCATTTTCCCAATATTTGCGAATGAACTTTGATCGGAAGTAATGGAATCTAGGAAAAGTTGCTTTCCGGAGCGTTCAGCGAGGCAGCATATTCCAATTTTTCGCACCGTTTCACACAATTTTTGACACGGCAAAAAGTGCACAGAGAGTGCCTTGTTTTGTGATATGTGCACTCCATGCGGCGGACATACTTTTGTTTAATATACGCGAGGTGAACCAGGTACGCGGACAGTTCGGTGTGAAGGGAACATCCTCCAGGTGCTAAACTTGCCAACCACCTCCGGGGCGAGCCTCTAGCTAAAAACTACAAATGGGCTGGTCGATCATTGGTGATTTTACGTGACGTTCTTCCATCTCGAACCCTCTTCCCCTGACGGTATCGCCTAGGCCTCAAGGTAGCGAAAAACCATGTTTGACAAATTTAGCAGCAAAATGTCCGCCAGCTTCTTCCGATGAACAAGCAGAAGTTTGCTAACACGTGTTTTTCTTGTTTTACGCTAGAGGGCGTGTACGACATGGGAGACATTGTGCTATTTCCGGTTTCCAAGCACATGACGTCTTTCTATGAAAGCACCAGCCAGAAAATGAACGCTGTGTCGTCCGATTTATTGAATTTTTTATTAGCTTTTCGGGCTGAAAGCAAAAAAAAAACACCTTCAGCTTCATCATGAAAGAACAGAATGACATTGTTTGTCATGGCTGTATGCTCCGCACATGCAAATGAATATTGGTGATTTTAATGCTACTAACAATGTAACTTAATCAGTGTGTGAACCCATGACTTCTTCACCCCCCCCCCCCCCGTCTCAAACGACGAAAACGCACACCTCAAACAAGAATAATTTCAAAAGCGTCACTTCGAATTACCTCCCTTGTTGTGGGCTCTTCAGATAATCATGGTATTCGGAAAAGTGTTGCGTCTCATCAGCATTTCTGTCCTTGATATTCTTAACTTCCATCCCATTCCCTGAGTTCATTTATATATCCCTGCAGTATTCACCCTAGATAATGAATTATATACCGATACGATACCAAGAAGAAACGACATTTTACTGGAAGTATCTGTGATACATGACAATAAGGAATTGATAATAATCGGGATTAAAAGTATAACTTCAGGAACCAGTTGTTGTAGATAACCCTATTGAAACGAAGAAACCTGTAGAATTCAACTCGATACAAAACGATGGCCTGAGTTTTTAAATTCTAACAATGGCCTAAAATAATACAACATGTTGAACAAGAACTTAATCGTTTTGACCTTGTAATATATTCTAAAGATTAAAACGACCCCAAGAAGCCTCTGCCAAACAGAGAAAATACCCGCCATAATCTCATGATGGCCGTGTAAACGGTACGAGTCCTGTATGTATTTGAAGAACATGGTGACATTGTGTATATTCTATCTATGGCGGTAAACAGACGATAGAGTTAAAACGGAGACAACAAAGACGGACGACCCCGGATTAAGGTAGTAATTTGACATAGCCCCCTAACGATCCTTAAACTGTTTATAAACAGATAATATGGCATGCAATATTGCGATATATTGGAGTTTTCTTGGAAGGGTCACATGTACAGTTCATATGAAATTACGCCAGGGTTGCACGCCACTATAATAATTATGGTTGCCGTAACATATTTATGTAGAAAATCGGCATGCCACATCTAAAAATGAATATATACAATGTATTTCCAATATTTTGCAGCCATTGTCAAAAAGCCTGGCTTTGACTGCAATCATCAAAATATGAAGTAACGAAATGTACCATTTATTCGAGGTACAACTGATGAACATGAGGTCAAGGCATGAACATCAATATGTAGACAAACAGGTGTCCTAACAATCTGCCGAACTTCATTTTTTTTTACAATATGACCAGATTATTTTCATAATGCTGTCGAGCTTTCCCCTTCCGGAATATGGACCAATCACTCTTCTCGGTTTCCTAAACTGAAAAAAGTGGTGTGTATAACCTGCAATCACTGGGGCACAGCACCCTCGATATTCAGCCTCCGTAGAAATATACTGGGAAGTTTTTACCCGCTGCCTCATGCGCGTGACGTCAATAATCGTACACTGTGTGCGCCATCTTTGAATATCTGCAATAGACCATTCTCCCATTGTTGGTGTATCACTCTCAGTGAGAGATATACAACCTGATGCCATGAGAATACAAAGCACTTGCATGTGGAAAAAGAAAACTATAACGACAAGCGGTAAAGCATTTTCTCTGAAACAAATCTTTAACATAACATTTTGAATGTCAAAGTATACTGGCGTCTGGTGCTTTACGTGGTTTTGCAAAGCGTTAACTGCATGTTGTGATGGCATCACTTGATTAAGGGACATATTGTAAAACAAACATACTACCGGTATATAATAATAGGATTTAAGCAATACCCAAAATAGAACAGTTGTCACTTCTTGACTTTCTATACTGCCGTATATCGGGATACCAATTGTCTTGAAGTTCTGAACGTATATAAATACTTTCAACATCAGAAGGTAGCCATCGTAGTAACAGCAACTTTTTATTGAGTTGGGTCGTTGTGACATTTATACAAGTACTTGCTGTTGATATTTATGTACCTCTCCTCTTCGAAATCTTCTAACCTGCCTCGCCATCTAATAATACTATCTGTGGAAGCTCTCTCTGCTTCATAATATAACCTCCAACACAGATATTCAACTCTATACTATTTATATCAGCCTGAAAATGTAAAGTTTTAAAAAAAAGCAAACTCAATGTATAGTCATTGGCGTACATAGCTGCTTCGCAGCTGCACACGCCATCTAAATTTAAAATTGATTGAAGGCAGCCATCGCTATACGTCTCTTGCCGTCTACCGCATACAAATGACACCGTGGAAAACCACAAACCAAGCAGACATAAGCGGAATATCCAAGTTCTGAGATGGTGAAAATAGTGGAACTATCCATATATGAAGTTACAAATAGCTGTGTCACGTGACCCATATATAGGGCCAAGAAATGATTAAAAAACGTTCCCGTTGATCATAATTGTGAAACAAGTAAGTTAAATTAAGTTTATAAAAGAAGAAATAAACCCAGGTCCAAATCCAATACAGATTTGCCGCAGAATTGAAACTAGTAATACAGGATAATGCATGTTGATATCTCTGGTTGGCATTCTGGCCCTACCAGTACCCAACCACCTCGCTGGGGGTCTAATAACACCCCAGCCACCAGTCAGATTTTTGGACCGGATTCGGGGCCTTCGCGCACATCGCCGGAAGTGACATCATATATAGTAAAATAGATATTTGCCGAACATTTCTATTACTTTTCAATTCTGCATAATACCTCTGTTGATCTAGCGTTAAAAAGAATTATCTGCAGATTATTTTGCCTGTTTATCTGGACAGAGCATATGAAAAGTAGTTCGCTCATTTGCAACACTGAAGGAGTTGTTCGGCCGGATTTGAACTGAACCGTGCGTGCGTGGGTTTTCCCCTATACGTCATAGCAACGTAGTAAAGGTCAACTTCCGCTATTGGAGGCAGGGATGGTAATGGAGCCTGCGAAATGGAGCATGCGCTGTGGGGAGGATGACCAGTACCTCTGTATATGGACTGAATTAACCTTCTCACGCAGAAGAGTGCCAATTTCTTTGACACTGCAATTTAACCCGAAACATTCGTATTTAATGTACACAAACTATAGCTTTCTTGCAAGGAAAAATTCTTCTACAGTTTCAATGATGCTGGCAAGACATCATGATGTTCCTATCACATAATCCATTTCCATTCCTTATGTATATAATGTATCAATCCCAATTTTTGTTAAGAATGTTCATTTAAAAACTATGGGGACATGGACGCATGGTGTTCGAAAAAGCCCTGAGCTAAGTTGAATGAGATACAAGTAATGAAACATAACGGTACTACTGATGTTGTGTTGATACCTTTTGTGCTATGTCAGAGCGTTGTTGAAGTGGAGTACAGATGAAACGCCGAAATACTCTTTCCATAATATCGGTAAGATCGGTAAACAAATGTGGCTTTGTTATGGTGTACTGGTCGGTATTTATACTCTCTTCTTAGTTACATCAGTATTGAAACAGCACCGTAAAAACCAGCACTGTTGAAATATTTCTAGTATCTACCCGATCTGGCAGCTCATGACATTTGCATGAATGCTCACAATCGATATACAATTCTATGAAATCTTGCGTATAATTATTGCAAAACTAAACGGGATCCCAAACGGTAAATGATCACTTCTTAGAGAAAAAAGTACTCACAATTCTGATTAAGTTGCCGTTTACCACATGTAAATACACCAATAGGTTGTGGAGATACTGGTATTTGAAGTGTGAATAAGATATTCAGGGAATTTATTAAAATGAGATTTTGTGATGTCACAAAGTTAACTCCTGATAATGGGCTATATTTATACTGGTATATTCATAGATCTATTGGTCTAATCTCTTTCAAATTTATACTGTTGATTATCTATAGCATTATGCAAACTATATGACTTTGATTTGGGGAAAAATCCAATTATTTTCAGAAATACGGTTGCCATATAGCAACCAGGTGCTAAGGGCCTTATTTTGAAATTTTAAATGCTCAATAACAACGGTCTATGATATTCATTAAAATATCACTTCAACCATTTAAGTTTCTGTAATAAAGCACTTGGTTACCGGTAGCTATTGGTAACCATATATCTTAAACTGTTGGTGATAAAAGTAATCTCCAATAACTTGTAAACACAATGTTAATGAAATGAATCGTATATCTTAGAATTAAGATATACCAGTATTTGTCTATCTAATTATCTCTAGCTGACATCAACAAAGCTCATTTGCATACCAAATTGAAATAATTGTTCAGAGCTTATATCTACCTCCTAAGTTTTAATTTTTCATTGGGGTTCCCTTTAAGTAGACCATGATAAATCAGCTTGAAATCCCCCAGCCTTTGTGTTAGAGTGATTAACAATTTTCATTTCAGTGTGTACATGTATTTCACCATCTAAATAATAACCGTTAGGTAGACAATAGGAATTTTGTACGAAAGTACATTATTTAAATGCAAAACACCTAGTAAATATTTCATAGGGAATCTATAGTATTATAGATCATCGGTGGATGCAGGGATTACTTAACATTCAGAATTACATGAGACTGTTTAATAAATGATAGTATGGACGTAATCTATATAAGCTACATCAGTAATTCAGGCTCTCTGCTTCCATGTCGAGTGGACAGTCACAAGGGGGTTCTATGGGGACTCGATCAACTGGAACGCAATTTTCCGCGTAGGCTGTTAGGGTTGTAACTGGAATTAATTGCGGTGTAAGTCGAAAATTACAGTATAGAATTCATAATGCACATCAATTTGTCACAATACGTCAAGATTCATAAAAATCTAGCCATTGTACGCGTAACACCTTCGGTCCTGAGAGCTCGCACTTACTGGTGCCAGGAGAACTTGTGTTCGGCGAGAGAGGGCTACTTTCCGCCCCATTACATCTTACACGGCGGTCCGTTTAGCGCCGGGACTCCCATCTCATACTGTCCATTGTCTGTCGTGAATATCGCGACAAATCTAGCGAAAATAAAATGCAATATTGTGGATTTCTTTTTGAAAAGGCGGTTTCAATTCGATCCCTCGGCGGTGCAGTTCCCGCGGGCGCTCGCCATGTGTCGTTTAGCCCCGCCTGACGGCCCGAACATCCCTATTCACTGATTTCAGTATTGCTAACGTTTTCGGAGTCTCTCATCCATATAGTTCTAACTGATGATATCTTTATTAACGCCCATCAAACGCCCCAGGGGTACCTTGTTACGGCCTGTTATACACATGTTGTTGTCAAACGGGCGCGTGTCGGTGTAGAGGACTGACGAACCGCTAAAATCATTTCCCCCTCTTCGTTTATATGTTGGTGTATGCAACCAGACCCCTTAACTTCCTTATTAACATGTCGGATCTCTCGAGAGAGGGGGATATGGAAATATCAGAGGAAAAAATCCTGGAAAATTAATCTAAATTTGTTGGATAATACGACACGCTTGGTAAATCATGAATGCTAGAATAAAGTGATTTGCTCGCTTTAATAAAGCCTTTTGTAACATAACAGTATCCAATTTGAACATTGAGCGCGTATGTTTTTGTGGCTATCGGAATAGAACCTAGACAGTTTGTATCCCGCATTAGGTCGCATACTTATCAAATTATATTCTACATGATTCTTTTTAGCTCGTCGAGTGATTTCTGTGAGCGAGTCTGTGACGTTCTGAACCGCGTTAATCGTAGCTCGGACTCGATTCGCATCTGCTATATTTATGATCCCGTGATTAAGGCATCAAGGTGAATTTTTATCTGAGATACAATAAATTAAATTATGTTATTAAACCGCCGGCGGACATCCCGGGCTGCAATATAACGTACTACCTGATAAATCAATTATCATTGCGCTCCATATCGCCAAGCCTTTACGATATTGAATTCTTTCCCCCAATTTTCAAAGGCGGTTATATTTTACATTTTCAATATTAACACTCGCGAAACGTCTGTTCTTTACTAATTAAATTCGAGTTATAAAATTAGATAATAGAATTTTTCGAACGTTTTTATTTTATTGTCGATACTTCACTCTAAACATACTCTACTTTGATTGAACGTGAAACGTGTAACTCAGTATTTATAAATTCCATTTCTATAGTTCTTCGTCCTATGGCATTTGAACAGATTATTTGACATTCACAAACAGTGGAATGACTTCCGATGCTATATTTAGGTTCTGCTCGTAAGAGATATAGGCCTACTACAAGTGCATGCAGTCCAGTTCGCATACTTACAGATAGAAAAAGTACAGCAATATTTGAAAAAGCGAAAACATCAATGCTAAATATATGCGATTGTATTTCAACATAATCACGTATCTGCAGCGTACGCATTGCAGTTATTAATTTAATAGTCGACAAACTAATATCTTAAAAAAAAATGGTCCCTGGAAATGATAAAACCCATATATTCAGTGACTTGGCTAGTCCAGTTTAGCTGAAATCATCAACAATCATTTCGGGGTTTGTTTGGAATATAAATAAACATATTTATTCAGTTAGATCGAAATACGCATAATTAGGAAGCTTAACTAGACATAAGCATGTTAGCCCAATACGCGACTCCGATTGATCGTACACTCGTAGTATATATTATAACAGTTATGCGTTAAAATAAACAATGCTCGTGGTATTCCATTCATGAATTCGTAATTTCTACTATTCCTCACGTATATGGGATAAACGAGTACGTTGTTATAAAACTGCCACATTTATCAAGAAAGTAAACAAGTTAGTGGCCCTCTCTATATAGACATTAGTAGTCCTCTGTAAATGTTGATCTTCTCTAGTTTGTCAACACTATAGTCTGTCTGTCTGCGGTCAGATGCACTTTTGTTTGCTATATTTACTAACAAATGTTGACCCACGACTAAAAAACACCCATTCTCTTTATACCGGAGATTAACGACTGTTTTTCATTCACAGAAATGATCGAGAAAATACAATAGTGTCACTCATGCGTACTGTCTATATATAGGGTTGTATGATGATAGAACTGTCCTTAAATAAAAGAGAAATGTCTGATTCAAATATACGGGGATAAATATATCTGAGAATAGAGATTTATGTCTTACATTTATGTCATCACAGTTCTTGTAAATTCAGGAATTGATTTCACTCTGTTTGGATAAAGCCAACTTCAGCAACGATAAGCAAGGGAGATCACTCTACGTACCCTTAAACCGAGCATTGCTGACAAAGAACGCCGTCCCGTTGATCTACGGTGTTTGGTCTAACAGTTCGCAAAAATAATGTAGCACTCCACATGGATAGGATTTTCAACCTTCTCTTATTGAATTGTTATCAACTAAAAATATAATGACATGACTTTGGTACCAGAATGGGTTAATTTTTGGGGAAATTAATTAAACAAAAATGTTTATTGATGAATTCACCGAAGAAGAAAAAGAAGAAGGAGAAAGAAAAACACTAGAACGATCAAAATACAGAAAAAAAATCTTTAGAAACGCGAGTCAAGGGTCAGATATGTATCTCAAAAGTGTTTATTACTAATGACATCAACGTTGTCACATTTACTAAGTTGGTGATCACTCATATTTGACAACCCATAAATTGATTATATCGGAATGGGTGCAGATTTAGGATTGCTCAGGCCTGAAATGACAGCTCTGCAGATCGTAGAGCAATATGACACGGTATTATACATTGTGGATTATTGTATGGTCCAAAGGTCGTTTTGCAAATTCACGTTCTCAAGACATACTGGGTGTCATATTTAAAGCCGTATACGTTATCAAGGGGGCACGAGAAAATGGCCTGGAAACATGCATATATATCCCGAAACAGCTGCTATTAATATAACTGAAAATCACATGCCTCGGTTGATATCCAAGTTACGGCACGCGCCGGATTCATTTGATACGCTCGGATGGATGGACTAAAATAATGCCTTCTAAAATCAGATCAATTCGACAATTAGGATCATGTGTAGCATATGTGTATTGTGAATAGTTTGGTGTGTGTGTGGGGGTGCTTAACATGGATATGGGGTTCTTCGATCGTTTGTTTCCTTTTAAAATGAAACAAATATAAAAATAATCAATGAATACAATCTCTAAGAAATTTGCTATCGGCAGTGTTTTATTTCACCCCGATGTAAAATGGAAGAAATTTCACTGACCCGGTATGATATTGTTTTCGTATAATTCAAGGAGCGTCATAATTTTATAGAGTGTATATGGAAATGACTTCAGGATGATCCCATACCGACTGGCCTTTCCGGTGTTTTTAGACATGTTATCAATTTTTAAGATGTTCGTACCCGTAGAACACGCTATCGGTTAATACTGTTTTGTTCGTTTATGACTCCTATATTTATGGCTCATATGACTACGTTTTATACGCCCGGATTTTCATGATTTAGTGCCAATATATTGGAAATAGGTCAACGAGATAAAGTAGGAGTGCACTCATATACACGAGTAGACTAATACTGCGTTAGACCACATGAGCTTGAATCTGAATGTTTGAACTGATGGAAATATAGAATTGATGATGATTAGTATATGAGAATAAACGAATGAAAGAGGAAGAGTTACTTTCCTTTATAATATTACAGAAAGAGTTGCCTTCCCTATTGTGGCGAAGACTATCTAAAACAGATGGTCGACGTCACGACAGGGGACGTCACTCTTCCTGGAATTTTACAAAGGAAGATAGTCGACGTCGCGGCAGGGGACGTAACTCTTTCTGGAATATTATAAAGAAAGTACCGCTTTCATTTATTTAATCTCCTATTAATCATCATCAATTCTCTATTTCCATCAATTCAAACATTCGGATTCAAGCTCGTTTGTTTCTGGTAAAAGACCATCGAAAACGTGGTGCGGTGACGTGAGATTTTTTCCCCATTTTATTACATTTTTTCTTGAATAGACCCGGTTTCGGACAATGATATAGTCCAAACTTTAGTATGTCAATCCCCGGACCTGGAATACTCACCTTCACATACTATTTCAACAGTTCACAGCCTCTTCTAACACTTAAAACCGCATTACACACATATTCAACGTTCGTATTCATCAAGGGAGATAACTTTGGTGAAAATTTGCGGAGAAAGGTTGATCGACGGTGTGGATTAGAGGGACGCGTGCGCTGAACAGAAACAAAATATTTTTTCCCCTACACACAGAGACGTTTATAATACTCGCGGATACGTTTACAATACTTACAGAGACGTTTGTATTACTCACAGAGACGTTTGAGTTTGTAATATACTCACAGATACGTTTATAATACTCCCAGGGATATTTATAATACTCACACTTCTGGACACAATTAAAGTCATCAATTTCAATGAGTGATTTCGTTATTGGTTCTGCATCGTATATGTGCTTTTTCATTATCCTTCACATTTGGAATGTCATAACTTTATCAGACTCACCTCCTATCATAGAAGGGAGATTTTTGTACCGATTTTAGCCTTAACGGGAATCAGAAACAACTGTGATTGGCTAGTCCAATCAAATAGCTCACTCTGCACTTGAGTTCTACCTCTCGACACACTTAAGTGACTCTATTTTGACAGCGTATCCTTGCGTTAATCAGAACTGCTCTGATCTGTTATCTGTAAGAAGACGTAAACTGAAGTCTCACTATGTTGAATTAAGGCCTAAATTAATATATGCCTTGGACGTAACCTCTATCTCGAATTTGAATGGCTCTTATCCAGAGGACAACTTGGGTTACCGTTCTTTTTACCTTTCATCGTCTGACTGCTCACTGCAATCGTAACAGACAATGCGTAAATAATCTTGCCAATGTAGTCAGCATTTTAAATTTCAAGTGGAATGATTTGAAAGTGTAGCGCGTAGATGTGATCCTAAAAGGAACTTGAGATAAAATTGTGTAATCGGAAATGATTAATACCCAAGACGTGTCTCTAAGCACATGGGTCCTAGTATCTGTGCTATTTATATCGATAATTTTCCACCCGGTAATAGATACGGATGACGTCATCAGGTGTGGTAGATATCTCGCGCGGCGAGGAACCTTTGATGAGCTCGTGAGCCTATTCATACTTGGTATGTTCGTCAGTTTCACTCCTCAACTCAGTAAAAGGTAACCCGACACGTCAGTACGAAACTTTCGATTTTATAAACAAGGTATTCTTTACCTGATGCGAGGATATTGGATGAACGAAAGAAAGGACGAAATTGATATCACTGTCAGTCTCTTGTCTAGAAAGTCGATGACAGGACGTTCTTTGAAATCGCCAAGCTGATTTTTCAATCTCGTACAAAATATAAACTAGCAACATGTCATATGCACTTTTATCCAGTCACAACCACCGTAAAAAGTATATAATGCCGTTTCAAGCATTTCATGTATCAGGCATTCCAAATCTTATATGCTTCAGCGACGAGGTTCCCCCTCCCCCCAACTTCCTCACACACGCAGGGTCGTCTCGTTTTCATTTCTATGTATCCCATTACGAATCCTCGGTGCCGAAAGCAGCTCTCCTGTGGGCAAAAGTCAGAAAAGGACAACGCTTCCGGCAGCGAATATGCAGGATAGCTGCACCCGCTTCCGCTTCCGCTGGAATATGGCCGCTTCAACGAAAACTAAAGGTAATCTGGATGGCTCTGGTTTCGAGATAGACAGAATAGAAGACCTATAACAGGAATCGAAAACGAGATGGCCCACCATTTTATCAAATTCTACTTGGTTGGAGATGGGCTATCAGGAGCATACTATAGTTTATAACTTTGTCTGTGCACAATACAGTAAAATTTCGCAATATGTCTGTTCACCTGTGAATCTTTGTTAATCATTTATATGGTACTCATCAATGGCATGATGACATCTACTCAACTCACCTTTGGTTGAGACATGTGCATGATGGCATCTAATCCACTCACCTGTCACTGATAATATCTACTTCATTCACTTGTGGAAGACTGTATCTACTTCACTTACTTGTGTGTGATGGCGTCTACTCCACTCCTCTCTGCGTGATGACATCTACTCCACTCATCTCTGCGTGATGACATCTACTCCACTCATCTCTGCGTGATGACATCTACTCCACTCATCTCTGCGTGATGACATCTACTCCACTCATCTCTGCGTGATGACATCTACTCCACTCACCTTTCGTTGATACCTGTGCATGATGGCATATAATCCACTCACCTGCGACTGATACTATCTACTCCATTCACCCGTGGGAGACGGCATCTACTTGATGGCATATACTCCACTCACTTGGACGTGATGGCGTACACGCCATTCATCTCTGCGTGATGGCGTCTAATAAACTCACCTGTGCATGATGATATCTACTCTATTCGTCTGTGTTCAATTGCATCAACTCTACCCCACTCATCTAACTTGATGTTTCTGGAGGACTTAAACCACTCACTTGTGGACGATTTCACCTACTCCAGTCGCATGTCGATAATCTCATCTACTCCACTCACATGTGAATACTCCCACCTGCTCCACTTACCTAGTCCACTCACATGCGCATGATTGTACCTACTCTACTCAGCTGTGGATGATTGCACCTAGTCACACACCGGTGGATAGTTGCATTTATACCACTCACCTCCGGTTGATGGCACCCTCTTTACTCATCTGTGGATAATAACATTTGCACCACTCACATGTGGGTGATATCGTCTACTTCACTCACATGTGAGTGATGGCATAAACTCCACATACCTGTGCGTTATGGCGTCTACTTCACTCATCTGCTCATGACGCCATCTACTGTACCCGTTTGTTTTCAATTGCTCTCGTCTTTACATTTTCACCTCACGAATTCATCTACTCCACACACCTGTGGATGATTTCATCTACTCCACTCACATGTGAATACTCCCACCTACTGCAATCACCTATAAAGGATTGTACCTACTTCACCCTCCTGTGGATAATTGCACCTAGTGGTGCTACACACCTGTGAATGATTGCACCTAATCCACTCACCTGTGGATGATGCATCTAATTTACTCACCAGAAATGTTGCATCTACTCTATACACCTGTGTATGATGCATCTACTCTACACACCTGTGTATGATGCATCTACTCTATACACCTGTGTATGATGCATCTACTCTACACACCTGTGTATGATACATCTACTCTACACACCTGTGTATGATACATCTACTCTACACACCTGTGTATGATGCATCTACTCTACACACCTGTGTATGATGCATCTACTCTATACACCTGTGTATGATGCATCTACTCTACACACCTGTGTATGATACATCTACTCTACACACCTGTGTATGATGCATCTACTCTACACACCTGTGTATGATGCATCTACTCTACACACCTGTGTATGATGCATCTACTCTACACACCTGTATGATGCATCTACACTTCACACACCCGTATATGTATCTACTATACACCGTGTATGATGCATTTACCCTTACACACCTGTGTATGATACATCTGTAAATTTAATATCAATCACCCGTGTATATGACCCGCCTCTACACACCTGTGTATGATGCATCTACTCTATACACCTGTGTATGATGCATCTACTCTACATACCTGTGTATGATACATCTACTCTACACACCTGTGTATGATGCATCTACTCTACACACCTGTGTATGATACATCTACTCTACACACCTGTGTATGATGCATCTACTCTACTCACCTGTAGATGATGTATCTACTCTATTCACATGTGGATGATGCATCTATTCTACTCACCTGTGTATGATGCATCTACTTTACAAACCTGTGGATGATGCATCTATTCTACTCACCTGTGTATGATGCATCTATTCTCCTCACCTGTAGACGAGGCAGCTACTCTACTCACCTGTGGATGATGCATCTGTTCTACTCACATGTGAATGATGCATCAACTCTACTCACATGTGAATGATGCATCTACTCTACTCACATGTGAATGATGCATCTACTCTACTCACATGTGAATGATGCATCTACTCTACTCATCTGTGCATGATACATCTATTCTACTCACCTGTGTATAATGCATCTATTCTACTCATCTGTGGGTGATGCATCTACTCTACTCATCTGTGAATGATACATCTATTCTACTCACCTGTGTATAATGCATCTATTCTACTCACCTGTGGGTGATGCATCTACTCTACTCATCTGTGAATGATGCATCTACTCTACTCACCTGTGAATGATGCATCTATTCTACTCACCTGTGAATGTTACGTCTACTCTGCTCACCTGTGGATGATGCATCTACTCTACTCACCTGTGGTTGATGCATCACTCTACTCAACTGTGAATGATTGCACCTAATCCACTCACCTTTGAATGATGCATCTGTTCTACTCACCTGTGGATGATGCATCTACTCTACTCATCTGTGAATGATGCATCTACTCTACTTACCTTTGAACGATGCATCTACTCTACTCACCGGTGAATGATGCATCTACTCTACTTACCCGTCAAAGATAACAACTACTCTCATCTGTAGATAATTGCATTTACACCACGCAGCTGTGGATGATTGCACCTATTTCACTCACCTTGGCGATGATATCTACTTCACTCACTTGTGGTTAACTGCACCTACCCCAATGCAGATGAAGACATCTACTCCTCTCACATGTGGATGGTTGCATAATCCACTTACCTGTATAGACACTTTCTGTGTATGTCTTGATAACAACCAAATGGATAATGCGTATCTACTCCACTGATCTGCGGATGATGGCATTTACTCCACTCACTTGTGGATGATGAGATCTACTCCACCCACCTGTGAATGATGACATCTACTCCACTCAGCTGCAGATGATTAGACTTACTCCAATCACCTGTGGATGAAGTCACCTACTTCACTCACCTGTGAGTGGTTGCATCTACTTCACTCAGCTGTGGATGATCACGTCTACTCCATTCACCTGTGGATGATGACATCTACTCCACTCACCTGTGGATGATGACATCTACTCCACTCACCTGTGGATGATGACATCTACTCCACTTACCTGTGGATGATGACATCTACTCCACTTACCTGTGGATGATAAAATCTACTCCACTCAGCTGCAGATGATTGCACTTATTCCACTCACCTGTGGATGAATTCACCTACTTCACTCACCTGCGGATGATGACCAGTACTGCTCTCACCTGTGGATGATGACATCTACTCCACTTACCTGTGGATGATGACATCTACTCCACTCACCTGTGGATGATGACATCTACTCCACTCACCTGTGGATGATGACATCTGCTCCACTCACCTGTGGATGATGACATCTACTCCACTCACCTGTGGATGATGACATCTACTCCACTCACCTGTGGATGATGACATCTACTCCACTCACCTGTGGATGATGACATCTGCTCCACTCACCTGTGGATTATGACATCTACTCCACTCACCTGTGGATGATGACATCTGCTCCACTCACCTGTGGATGATGACATCTACTCGACTCACCTGTGGATGATGACATCTACTCCACTCAGCTGCAGTTGATTGCACTTACTCCACTCACCTGTGGATGAATTCACATACTTCACTCACCTGTGGGTGGTTGCATCTACTTCACTCACCTGTGGATGATGACGTCTACTCCACTCATCTGTGGATGATGACCTGTGCTGCACTCACCTGTGGATGATGACCTGTACTGCACTGACTTGTGGATGATGACGTCTACTCCATTCACCTGTGGATGAAGTCACCTACTTCACTCACCTGTGAGTGGTTGCATCTACTTCACTCACCTGTGGATGATGACGTCTACTCCATTCACCTGTGGATGATGACATCTACTCCACTCACCTGTGGATGATGACATCTACTCCACTCACCTGTGGATGATGACATCTACTCTACTCAGTTGCAAATGATTGCACTTACTCCACTCACCTGTGGATGAATTCACCTACTTCACTCACCTGTGGATGATGACCAGTACTGCTCTCACCTGTGTATGATGACATCTACTCCACTCACCTGTGGATAATGACATCTACTCCACTCACCTGTGGATAATGACATCTACTCCACTCACCTGTGGATAATGACATCTACTCCACTCACCTGTGGATAATGACATCTACTCCACTCACCTGTGGATGATGACATCTACTCCACTCACCTGTGGATGATGACATCTACTCCACTCACCTGTGGATGATAACATCTACTCCACTCAGCTGCAGGTGATTGCACTTACTCCACTCACCTGTGGATGAATTCACATACTTCACTCACCTGTGGGTGGTTGCATCTACTTCACTCACCTGTGGACGGTTGCATCTACTTCACTCACCTGTGGATGAATTCACATACTTCACTCACCTGTGGGTGGTTGCATCTACTTCACTCACCTGTGGGTGGTTGCATCTACTTCACTCACCTGTGCATGATGACGTCTACTCCACTCACCTGTGGATGATGACCTGTTCTGCACTCACCTGTGGATGATGACGTTTACTTCACTCACCTGTGGATGATGACATCTACTCCACTCACTTGTGGATGATGACATATACTCCACTCACCTGTGAATGATGACATCTACTCCATTCACCTGTGGATGTCTACTCCACTCAGCTACATATGATTGCACTTAATCCACTCATCTGTGAGTGGTTGCATCTACTTCACTCACATGCGGATGAATGCCCCTACTCCACCCACCTGTTGATTAAGTAATATACTCCACTTGGCTGTGGATAACTGAATTTAGTCCTCCCACCTGTGGATGGTTGCATAATCCACTTACCTTTATTTACTTTCTTTGAACGTAATATTCGTGAAAAACTCTCTCTGTATATGTATCTCTCTCTCTCTGCCAAATGGATAATGCGTATTGGCCACATCATACAATTACATTTCTGTCATCAATTCATATTGTGATATGTTTATGTGGAACAACCTCAGTTTATTTGAGGGCATTTGTATGTGACATCTTGTAGCACTCCCCCCCCCGTCCTGTTGGATTTTTGTTCCTATCTCCGGAACGACAAAAAGTTGAGAGCTGAAACTTCTTGACTTTTTAGATTATCATATTGGGGTCATTTTGAGCCTATTTGCATGACCCCCCGAGCAGAGGATCATGGGTAAATTCAAAATGGCGGCCATGTGGGGTACCAGAAAAGTGATGTTTTCGTCATATTTCTTCAAAAAATTTGCTTTTCTGTATGGAAATTGGGTAAAATCTATTTTATTTCATATCAGATTATTATTTACTAATTTATCATGCAGTTTTTGCGAAGAAAAAAACAAAATAAAAAATTCGAAAATTCTGACCAAAAAATTGTCCAAAAATGCTCTTTTTGGAAATGACGTCACAGTGGCGTCATCATGGCGGCCATCTTGGATTATTTTTTTACATTTTCTGGTAGAGCTTGACCCAGTGATATAGTGTGGTAATTTTCAGCCCCCTAGCCTTAGCGATAGCAAAAATATATGGGGGGGGGGGGCAGTTTCCGCCGCCCCACCCCCAGGCTGCGGTACACCCCAAATCGCCCAGGCCAGATAGGGCTAACGTGAATATTTGTACAACCGATCTGGTCCTAGTGATAACATTTCAAACCTCACAACAGTGCATCGATAAATCCTGACAATTCTGACGATGTTAACCATTTCAACAGTGTTGTGAAAGTTATCACTCAGTCTGACGTCTGAGTGTTTAGTTTTATTTCTCTTAGCTGAGCAAAAACTTCATGTTTGACCAGAATAAACAGTTTCATTGACGGGAGAAAATGGCAAGCTAGTTGATATGTCGACTTAGGAGCACAGTCTACCCAATTTCTTCGTGTGGTTATCACTGTCAAACAATATATTTCGGCTTAGCTATTAAAAAAACTTAACAAATCGGATTAGTATTTTGATGTGGAGGACAAAAGTTCTTGAACTATCATGATCGAGTAAATACATGGGCTTTGTGGCCGACCCTTAGCGGTATGGCACAACTGTGGTTGACCAAAATAATTGCCGACTAATTATAACGTATGAATACCTCATTATCACGTATTTCTTCATCTCTAGAACTTTGAGACAAGTCACGTATATTCCATGTAGATAAGAATTTAGTCCCTAGCTTCTATTTCGACCTGCGTTATTTTAACTATTCTCTACATAATCGATTTTCGTGCTTTTTGTTGTAGTTAGACATGAATTTTTTCTTCTTTATTTTTTTGCATTCTGTGGGCTTCTTTATTCCTATTACGTAGTCATCATTATTACCAATAATTTATTTTTGTTCTATCTAAATTCTTTCAGAACTCACGGATTTAATAGTAATTTAAATTTAAATGAGTAGTTTAAGATAATAAAAGAAACGATTGCGACGTGTGTCAAATATGATGGAACAGCACTGTCTCTGTGCAAGTTTATACTGGTTGCCATTCGATCATAGGTCAGAACTATCAATCGCGTCTATGATTCAGTGCTGGAACTTAAGATTGGCGAGTTTAACTGGTGTAATATGTATCAATTAATATTACTATTCCATGAAATAACCATTATGCGTACAATTATGATAATTTTGGCAACCTCAGGTCGAAAGTAGTGCAGTTATCATCGATTAAAAGAATTTCCTATGATGGAGTGAAAGGAAAACGACCCGATTAATATGGTGTTCTATTTGTGCCAAGTTTCTGTCGCCTTTTAAAAACGCGACGTCGCCTTTTGAAACGCGACGTCGTGTTTCGAAACGCAACGTCGCGTTTTTAAAACACGACGTCGCCTTTTGGAAAACACGACGTCGCCTTTTAAAACGCGACGTCGCGTTTCTTTCCTATGTTTTTGCATTGTAAAACTCGACACAACGGAACTCGACGTCGCGTTTTCAAAAGGCGATGTCGTGTTTCACCCACGTCTTGTTTGGCAATGTTAAAAGATAGGAAAGAAACGCGACGTCGCGTTTTAAAACGCGACGTCGTGTTTCAAAAGGCGACGTCGCGTTTCGGAAGGCGACGTCGTGTTTCAAAAGGCGACGTCGCGTTTCGAAAGGCGACGTCGCGTTTCGAAAGGCGACGTCGCGTTTCGAAAGGCGACGTCGCGTTTCAAAAGGCGACGCGTTTTGAAACGCGACGTCGCCTTTTGAAAACGCGACGTCGCCTTTTAAAAAACACGACGTCGCCTTTTAAAACGCGACGTCGCGTTTCTTTCCTATCTTTTAACATTGCCAAACAAGACGTGGGTGAAACACGACGTCGCCTTTTGAAAACGCGACGTCGAGTTCCGTTGTGTCGAGTTTACAATGCAAAAACATAGGAAAGAAACGCGACGTCGCGTTTTAAAAGGCGACGTCGTG
>JAVTVY010007741.1:0-47249 GCA_036873755.1 Hanleya hanleyi
TTTAATGGATGCTATTCTCCGATCCATGCACGTTTGAATTCACATAAAATATTGGACAGCTTTTAGCTATGTGTTATGATAATACATGTATATGAATCGCTTTACAACTATGGTGGATATATACAATACAGAATTTTAAGTTTTCAAAAAGATCGTAATGATTGAATGAATATGTCATTGCAGTTTATTCTGATATTTTATCCAAGAGCTGATATCACTGCCCCAATAACACTCACATAATGCATACTGACGAGTCCGCCATACTTCAGCAATACAGCAATCACTCTAGCCATTTAAATCTCTGAGAGTGATGAAAAAAAAATCTCGTAAATTCGCAAATACTTAGGCCTACAGCTGCATTCAAGTCCGCCCCATAATTACCAAATGTTCTATTTTTCTCAGGTAGGACTGTTTAGGGTTTAATTGAAGGTAATTGTCTGCTGCCAGGTGTAGGTATATCTGTCAAGAAATAACAATAGAAGTTGGGTTTTCCCAATAATGTTAGTGTGTGAGCGTGTACGGCTCTTTGTTTATGGATAGACTATTGTCCTACCTAAAGGCGATCTGTCGAGAAATAACAAAAGAGCATGGAATTATCAATGATGTCAGCGTGTGGGGAAATATAAATTTCGCCAAGTTAGCTGTGATAACGATGTAGAGCATGACTCATCGCTCTTTGTTTATGGGGAGTCTATTGTGCTGCATAGACGCGTCTGTACTTGTCGAGAACTGAAGACAAAGGAACAGGAATTAGCAAGAAATAAGAATAGAATAGGGGTGTGTGTGTGGACAAATATAAATTTATCCAAGTTTGCTATGATAACGATGTAGAGCATGACTCATCGCTCTTTATTTATGGGAATGGCTTTGCATAGACGCGTCTGTACTTGTCTAGAATTAAATACAAAGGAACAGGAATTAGCAAGGAATATGATTAGAAAAGCGGTTTTCCCAATACTGTCAGTGTGTGGGCAAATACAACTTTATCCAAGTTAGCTGTGATAACGATGTAGAGCATGACTCATAGCTCTTTGTTTATGGGGAGTCTATTGTTCTGCAAAGGATCAGGGATGGCAAGATCATATTATACAGACTTTATAGTAAAAATAATACACACTGAATTTGGGGAAGTAGTATACAAAGAAAGCAATATCATGTACGCATAATTGGACTATCCTTGCTCCTAATGAGGTACTATGTGAACCGCGTGGGGTAGACTTTAGTTATATCGTCAGTAGTAAAGAAAGCATATTTTTAAAGTTCAGATAAAATGAGTAGTAGAGAAAGCGAAAAGCGGAAAACCTGTGACCTTTGTGGAGAGATTTTTATACGGCCGCCAAAAGGCGGACGTATTATGTGATGGCGGTTTCCGTCCGTCTGTCCGTCTGTCTGTCTGTCCGTCCGCCGTGTCCGGTCTATATCTGGGACAGTTTTCTGTCTACAGTTCTAATTTTTGGTGAGTGGATACCCTATGGGGAGGCGATGTGTCGCGTGCCAAAATGAAGGTCGAGGTCAGAGGTCGAAGGTCACTGGCCTAAAAAATACAGGAAATCACTGAAGTGTTCGTGTCCGGTCTACATCTGTGAACGTTTTCTATCCACAGTTGCGAATTTTTGTGAGTGGATACGCTAGGTGAAGACGATGTGTCGCGTACCAAAATTAAAGTCGAGGTCAGAGGTCAAAGGTCACTGTTGCCTAAAATCAGGAAATCATTGATCGTTGACAGTTTTCTATCTACAGTTCTAATTTTTGGTGAGTGGATGCCCTAGGGGGAACGATGTGTTGCATATCAAATGTAGGTCGAGGTCAGAGGTCAAAGGTCAGTGTGACTGAAAAATCAGGAAATCATTAAAAATTTCTAATTTTTTGTGAGTGGATTCAATAGGAGGAAATGAAGTGTCGCATACCAAAAAATAGGTCAAGGTCAAAGGTCAGTGTGACCCCAAATCAGGAAATTATTAAAAATAACATTTTTTTTGTGCCAGTAGATACATTAGGGGGACACAATGTGTCACCTACCAAATGTAGGTCAAGTTCAAAGGTCAAGGTCACTGTGACCCCAAAATCGTGGAATTGTTAAAAATCAAGATTTTTTAGTCCATTGAGAAATTACGGGGATTCGTTTCGTCATGTACCGAAATTTAGATCCAGGTCCATAGTCAAGGTCGCTGTGAACCCAGAATCAAGGTCAAAGGTCAGTGTGACCTAAAAATCAGGAAATCAATAAAAATTACTATTAATTTTTTATGAGTGGATTCAATAGGGGGAAATGAAGTGTCGCATACCAAAAAAAATAGGTCAAGGTCCAAGGTCACTGACCCCAAAATCAGGAAATTATTACAAATAACATTTGTTGTGTCAGTAGACACATTAGGGGACACGATGTGTCACATACCAACATGTGGGTCAAGGTCAAAGGTCAAGGTCACTGTGACCCCAAAATTGTGAAATTGTTAAAAATCATGATTTTTGTGTCCATTGAGAAATTATGGGGAGACGGTTTATCATGTACCAAAATTTAGGTCAAGGTCAATAGTCAAGGTCACTGTGACTTCAGAATCAAGAAATCTTTGAAAAGTTTTTTTTTTTGTGTCAGTGGATACATTAGGGGGACATGTAGGTCAAGGCCGAACGTCAAGGTCACTGTGACCCCCAAAATCATGAGATTTATAAAAATCATGATTTTTTTTGTGTCCATTGATACATCGAGGGAAGACGATGTGTCCTGTACCAAAATTTAGGTCAAGGTCAAAGGTCAATGTCACTGTGACCCCAAAATCAGGAATTCATTACAAGTCACATTTTCGTATGCCTGTCGAAGACGAGGTCATGCAATGCGATGTTGCGTTCTATCCATTCATCCATTAACATTTGTTGTCCATGTGATAACTCTAGTTTCAAGGTATGGATTGGTACCAAACTTTGAGTATACCTTACTCGCATGGCAAAGAGGAGCCATACATCAATCGATCAAAGGTCAAGGTCACAGTCACCCAAAACTGAATCAAGTATAAGATGTGATATATGTTACATTCTCAGAAGCACAAAATTGTAGACCTTTCTCTGGTATGCTAGCTACCAATTGGAATCAAGGCTATTAAACTTGAAATTTGGACCAATATAATTCCAGATATACGGGCGTATATTGAAGCCCTTTGGGCTCTTGTTAGTTATGGGATGGGGAATGTCCGATAAAACTGCAGACTACATGCATCATAGTATATGTGGGGGTACACAAATTCCATCCATTTAGCTATGATGATAATGTAGAGCATGACTCACCACTCTTTGCTTATGGAGACACTATTGTTCTACCGAAATGCGGGGATAAGTCTGTCAAGAAATAAGAAAGAAGCAGGGAAATAGCAAGAAATAAGAACAGAATAGGGGTTTTTACAATAATCTAGAGCATGATTCATGGTTCTTAGAAGAGCTGTTCTCTGATTGGGAGATATTTTTAGACAATAGAAGAGCTGCGCTCTGATTGGTGGATAGAAGAGCTGCGCTCTGATTGGTGACTAATCATTCACACACATATTGATTCAATGTATCATTTATACAATCACTGTCTCAATTACTCACTGATTCAATCACTCATTTAATCAATAATCCGTATAATGAGGGATTCATTCAATCTTCCACAAAATCACTGATTCAAAGAATTCAATCACAAATCACTGATGCAATCACAAAATCACTGATACAATCACAAAATCACTGATGCAATCATAAAATCACTGATGCAATCATTTACAGAATCATACAATCACTGATGCAATCAGTAAATCACTGATGCAATCACATAATCACTAACAATCACTACATTGTGACGCTTCTGTACTTGTCGAGAATTAAAGACAAACATTAAAGGAAACATATGAGATAAAAAGGACTAATACATATGAAGTAGCGAAATGGGAATTATTACTTATTAAGTAACAAAAAATATTAAGCAATAAAATGGGGATTATTAGATATTAAGTAACAAAAACACTATTTTGAGGATTATTACATATAAGATTGTATCAGGAGCAACTATTTAGCTGTGAAGACAATGAATGGCGTGACTCATCGCTCTTTGTTTATGAGGAGACCATTGTTCTACCTAGATGCGTTAGTTATTGAAGACGATGAAAACGCATGATTGGACTATCCTCACTCTAAATGAGCTACTATTGAACTGTGCGGGGGGTAGACTATAGTAATACAATGAATAGTAATTAAAGCATATTTTAAGTCCAGACAGAATGAGTAGTAGAGAAAGCGGAAACACTGTGACCTTTGTGGAGAGATATTTAGCTGTGGGATGGGACTTGTCCGATAAACAATATAAATTATAGTATATGTAGAGCATGACTCACCACTCCTTGTTTATTGTCTATTGTTCAACATAGACGCGTCTGTACTTGTCGAGATCTAAAGACAAAGGAGCAGGCAATAACAATAGAACAGGGGATTTCCCAATGATGTCATGATCAAAAAATAGAACTGAGGTGTTGCTCTATTTTAAGGATTCATACATATGAAGTAACAAAACGGGGATTATCACTTATTAAGTAACAAAACATATTAAGCAATAAAATGGGGATTATTACATCTTAAGTAACAAAACACTATTTTGTGGAGTATTACATATAACGTTGTCCTTGAACCGGCTAAACACCCTCTACTGCATTTGCCAGGGTTCGTAATTAAAGTAACTGTTAGTTGTATTATTGGAGTTGAAAAGTACGTTCTGGCTTTGGGTAAAGTGTTATAGTACCATACTAAATGAAATACTAGGGGAAACCCTTGAGCAATATTTGTGGATCAATTGACTAAAATTGACCTATTTAATGTCCATCATATTTCGCTCATGTTGAGTTTACGGTCAGTGCACTGACACGCGGGGTCTTATGATGGTAGTCGAATAACTTGGGGCGGGAGGTCATCAATAGCCCAATTCGGAAAGGGTTTGATCTCTCTAGGGGCGTATTGGTTCAGAGAACTTCCGGTAAGTACCAAAGTTTGAGTAATTACATACTCTATTTTTCAAGACAATTATCTTTATAATTTACAAGAAAAAGAGTGGCAATTATTCAGGGGGAGATCATACACTTTCCGGGAAGGGCTATACCCATCTTCATTTTATCCAGCCAATTTCTATGTTCCCACTTCGAACATGATTTGATTGCCCCCCCCCCCCTCCCCACCCCCGCCTTCAGTGTTGAAAATCCGAGGTGAATAATTCACCTACGAACCAGAGACGGAGCAATCAGAACGTACACGCCTATTGTAGGTAGAGCGACATCATCCTCAATTAGCGGCGTCATTCCTCCTAATATGGTGTTTGTATTAGCCCACTATATAGATCAGCCAATCAATAACGACCCATTTCAAAATTCAAATGTTTTCGAGGTCAGTGACGTCTCGTGTCTATTTATAAGTTCTTTGAACATTGAAGCGGCCCAGATATATCAAGGAAAGTTCGAAGTGGGAACGTAGAAATTGGCTTGCTAAGATGAAGATGATCAATACCAGCTTAGGCTCAACCATCACAGTTCAGTATATAAAAATCTGATATTATCGCCGCCATATGCCACATAAATGGTAAGTTGATATTTAGAATATGACGCATTCTGTTAATCCGGAATTTTTTAAATATTTTTTGGCTGTTTCATTATTCCCATAGATTAGTTTCTGATAAAACCAGGACGAAAGTAACTCCGAAAATGGAAGTCATTGTGATATAATATTCTATATTTGGATGTGATTAAGCCATGGCCAGGAATACATATGAATATTTAAGGTATATACAGGTTTCAGCAGAAAGGGCTGTAAATGTACAAGCCCGCGGCGAAGTCCAACAAACAATGATCGAACAATTAATGGTGGACGTTACAGGTATGTCAGTGAGTACCAATTCAACCGCGTAAGACAATATAGACAACAACGAACATGCTGATTTGAAGACAATGAGGCCCTTAGATGCCATTATTCCATTATTTAATTTGGAGGTTTCACTCTTAATAGCAAATACCTCTTTGAACAGAAGTTTCTTTCAGTTTTTAGTGTGATCTAAGCAGAATATGAAAGGGGGCTTCTAAAACAACGGATTATTACATAATCTGTAAAATAGTGTTTTGTTAATTAATATGTGATAATCCTTAAAAAGGTGTTTTGCTACTTAATATGTAATAATCCTTAAAAAAGCGTTTTGTTACTTAATATGTGATAATCCTTAATAGTGCATGGACCAAAACCCCAAATTTCACCGATCGGTACCACTCGAGGTAGCAAATTCTAGTAATGTTTTTCTAAGAGGTACATGTATGCAGATGTTGTCCATATGTGATAACCGTTGCAGATCGGTAGCTTAACGGTAGTAAAACACACTTTCTTAACCCCACCCCTGCTCGTATTCCGAACTCAAAGAATGGAGGCAGGGGAATGGTTCCTCGGATATATTAGTTATTTCTGTATACTTTGTGAGCAGGGCCTGGCCCATTAGCAAAAGTTGATATTACTTTAATATTACCGTTGTATAATGTCATAGTGACGTAATAACATGTGGCAGCATTTACTGTCGAAATTTTGGTTGCTTTCCCAATTGTTTTTTTTTCCGATTCTGCTGTCACCATGTGACGTATCAACTTTTGTAAATGCTCTTTGAAGAGGTATTTTTATGTAGATTTTGTCCATATGTGCTAACACTTGCAGATCAGTAACGTAGTGGTAGATATGGTACACTTTCTGCCCACCCCCCCCTCACATTGTGCACCCACATTTGGGGGGTGGGGTATGATTTCTTGAATATTTTAATTATTCCTGTTGCTAGAGAGCTGTAACTGTTCACCTCCTGCATATGAGGTATTCGCCTTCTGTAAACAAGTTAACGGGGTTTGAAATGATAATTTCTATGACATCAAAGCGACGTCATAACACGAGTAATAATTTATTGTTAAATTTTTCGATACTTTCGAAAAAAATTGCTGGTAAATCTTGAGGTAACAGATTCGGTTCATTTTTTTGCAAGGGTATTTGCATGCAAATGCTGTCCATCTGGGAGAGCCGTTGTATATCGGTAGTTTATGGGTTATTATAGTACATTTTCCGGACCCTACCTCTTTCTGTATTCTCAATCCAAGTTTGCAGGTAGGGTATGGTCCTTCCGATATTTTCATTATGGTTAGATAGCTGAAAAGTCCCAACCTGTACCTTCATGCCCTTTTTTATTGAAGCATCTCTTGAAAACTTCATCTGATGCTGTGATGACGTCACCGCGACTGAATAATAATGATGATAATTTTGGGGTTATTTTATTTTCTCATTTTTACTTGAACCAAATGAAGTGGTAAATCCTGTTGTGTTTCTTTGAAGAGCGCAAGCGGCCAAACAGTGGCGTACGGAAGACATGGAGAAGGACAATTGTGGAAATATCTCGAGATATTGCGATATTTCCATTGATTATCATCTTGACTACCAATGGTCTTTCCTATCCGTATCTTCCCACCAAATTTTGTTCTTCTGTCATTATTGGTATGAATCTGACGTATTGAAATTTTCCTCTTAATCTACCATAATCGGTCCCCAGACTTTTGTTATAATTGCAATTAACCTTGATGAGTACAAATACTTTCTCAATTTACAAATGTTACAGCATATGGTCACCCTTTATGATGAGCTAATGTTGGTCACCTTAGAATTTGCATCGTTTTTAAGACGTTACCATTTCTTTCCATCTTGGCCACCGGTTGTTTGCTAATCCAGGTTGGTCAACGTGGTATCCCAGCAATTTTTTTTCCTTTAGTCCTGCAAACGTGTTGAACGGGTAATCCACTCGGTGGTGCCATCTGCAAATTTGTTTCATAGCCATAGATGGCCATATGTGTTAGATGTTTGTATTTGAAATGCGATGTTTGCTTCTTAAAATGCATAAACATTGCCCTGTTAGAGCTTTTCTGAAGATTTTGATATCACTATTACCTCTGGGCATTATTCCGTGAAAGCTGCTGCTTGCTGGAAGCTGCATAAATGCATTCCCAATGGCCTCTTTCAGAGATTGCATAAGATAGAAATACAGAAAATCCAATACCACCAACATCGTCTCCAAACACACATGATAGATCTACTGATGAATCTGATGGTGACAAAATGTCCAGGAAATCAACTAGGTGATTCCTTGGTGACTCCAGCCCCGCTACCAGGCCATTCCCTCCCTCTATCTCTTCTACTGTCGAGAGCTCTAGCAAACGGCTTTTTTGAACGTAAACAATTCATTGATGACGTCGCTTCCTCTGTCAGCCAATCAAGTGATTCGCTTTGCTTTGATCAAAGGTCACAGGGCCCGGCACTGAGGTCGGAATGCCAGTGTGCGTCTTTCAAGATTTCAGCCAAACAGACGCGCCAAAAGACCACTCCATAATTATCTGTTTAAATAAATGTCAACACGTCTCATGAGTGTTAAGGTAGACCATGGTATTCGCGATGATGATTCGTACCTGGATGTATAACTTTGGTCCGATGAAACAAATATGTTAAGGGAACCATGCATACGTGGTAACGTCATCATAGGCTCCGTCATCAATCGGATTGAAGCCGATACTCTATAGTGAAATGCTGCAAACCTGAAACTGGACTAACAGACTGTGACCCTGCTCGACTGGAATGGTTGTTGAAAGGGAGTATCATATATCCTGCTAACATCTTTGGTGGAACATGAAAAACATGAACATGAACATGCCTACATCGTCAGCTGCAGAGACGGATAGTTCGATAACAATGTTCAGAAATTATTTCAATTCCACTCAAACTAACTACCCATATGCCAATATGATGAAATGATTTGCCTTAAAATTAGGCACATGGATGACCAGGCAGTTTGGAAATATTGTCTGGAAGTTGAATGTAGCTCTTCGGATAATCATACACCATTATATAAATGATGAATGGTCCTTGCATCATTAAAACTCCAGGATCATCACACCAACCTGCCCTCATTACACATTTTCTGCATACAGTCATGACCTGTTCTGGAGATTTGTGATGGTGATACTATCGTGTATAACACTCAGGGAATATCTGCATCAATAATCGAAAGCCCTTATTCACAAGACACTAATAACTCGAACTTCTACACAGGCATAACAAGGTAGTATTTTATGCAAGGAAATTTGACAACAGTTTCGAATGATGCTGAAATTGAAGACATGATGGTGTTCATTTCATATCATAAAATCTGGTTGAACGTTTATATGGGTCATATACTAAAATCTCCATACAGCCTCATCATTACTGTTGACAATTGTCGATTCCGGATTGGTTCAATAGTTGATACCGGTATCCTTTTTACATCACACACCCTGCAATTATGGTTAGAAACGATTTCCAGCCGACAAAACCGGTCAGACGCATTTTATTGAATTGAACAGAATAGTCTCCAGATTTGAATCGTTTGTGGCTTTGTTGGTTAAATCTTATACAATCCCTTTGTCTCTTCCATCCACTGACTGTACCCTATTTAATACCACACCGAAACGCGGTGGTAAAGTAACCTGAGTTTGTCTACGAGTCTCTGAGTCTGTGCATTCAATCGCCCACGCTGATGTTAGCAATATACTCCCGCCACAAGATTCTGGTTCCGTTCTTAACACACATTCAAGTTCTCACGCTGGAGCGAGATATTACCAAGTTGCCAGTATGTACTCGGGATGGACACTCAACAATCATGGTATATGTTGCACAGGAAATGTACTCTATGTCGAGTAGAAATTGTCAACACAAAATAGTAAAACAGTTTATTTTTACGCAGCACTACCCTGAGTTAAATTTGCTCTCGCTCTCCCATCGTTTGGCATGTTTTTGTATCGAAGAACCTACTATTATTTAATCGATGGGATATTATCATTTTAATATAACTGTCCTCATTCACCCCCAAATGGCAAATAACACCTCCAGCTCACACTTATTATGAAAGAGATAAAAGATATGTATATGATGTAATCAGTTTTTATCAGTTTATTTAGCATTTTATCATAGCAAAGAACTCAAATGTATAGGGTATAATCGTTTAGCTCTTTAGACATAGATTTAAAGAAAATATCTGGTGGGCCATACCCCGTCACCCCCAACGTTTGGCTTGGAGTAAGGATAAGGCCAGTTTTCATAAAACGAGCTATAATTACCCTATAAGCTACTGAACTTCAAAGGTTATAACAAATGGATAACAACTACATAATAATACCACTTTAGGAAACATTGATGGAATCTACTACCTCAAATGGCACCAACTGAATAAGAAGTATGTATTGAAAATGGACTAAACGGCCGGCAAAAACTGATTTTCCGTTTATGACGTCATAGTGACGTCCTCAAGAATTTTTTTAATTTATGTTTACTGGTTTCTATAAACAAGGACCTAGACGTAATGTGTGGAACATTTCAGTCCTCTAGCCGCAAGAATGATATAAATATGTGAGGAACCATAACCCACCCCCATATTTGGAAGAAGAATAGGACGGGGTAGGGTTCCGAAAGTGTGCTATAACTACCCATAATTTGCCGATCTGCAACAGTTATCACAAATGGCTAACATCTACATAGAAATACCTCTTCAATGAACATGAATCGAATCTACTATGCAAAGTGGTGCCAGCAAAATTTGAACAAATCAACTTGAAAATGGACAAAAAGAGACAATAAACTGCCCACTGGGTTATTACGTCACTGTGACATCACCAAATGATTATGTGACATAATGTTTGCCTTTTTCAATAAAAGAGTACCTATGGCCGAAGTGTGCGAAGTTTTAGATCTCTAGGGGGAAGTATAAGAAAAATATCCGAGGGACCATACCCCACCCCTCAAGTTTGGATTTAGAACTGGGAAAGGGGTAGGGTTGAAAAGGCGTGGTATACTACCCTTAAGCTACCGATCTGCAACGGTTATCACATATGGATAACGTCTATAGACATATACCTCTTCAAAAAACATTACTAGAATTTGTCACCTCAGGTGGAACCAGTTTGGACTCTGGCCCATGGACTATAAAAGTTGAGACTTGTCCACGCTCCTCACATCTATGTAGGCCAATAGTCTCCACATAAACAAAGGGCAGTGAGTCATGCTCTACATATATATCATAGCTAATGATGCCAGAGGAATTTGTATACGCCCACACTTGAAAATTTCTATACAATCATGCATGTAGTCTTTTTAGAGGTGATATTATACATACACTCTTTCTAACTGGAGTATGACGTCATCACGATTTTTGATCCGCTGTTAATACATATTAACCATTTTCTTTCGCTTAATGTTACTGAAGCTTTCCTGAAGTTCATCTATATTCTACAAGAAATGCCAATCATCACTTATATCGGAACAAGGACCTTTCTTTACATTCACTGATATTAATAGGTTCCCCGTATATGGAACTGCCTTCCCTCTATATTAAAAGTCACTATGTCAATTTATGTTTCATTTAGGTAAAATGTTCTCCGCTGAAAAAATGATTTAAGATTTCAATATGAAGTTACTTGCCGCCCCGTGATAATGACCTTGTTAGGTTTCCTTACACCCGACATGTTCAAATATTTGCTCAAATATTGAATATATATTGTCACACATTTGTCAGTATACGCCCAAATCTTAAAATTTCTGTTTTTGGCCGTTTTGCTACTTCATATGTAATGATTCCTGTTTTATGACTTAATATGTATTCATTCCTGAAAGAGTGTTTTTTAACTTAATATGTAATAACCCCCCAAAGATCAAAGCTTTAGTTCTGTTTATAGATAATGACGTCATTGGGAAAATCCCTGTTCTATTTATACGCCATGACATCATTGCGAAATCCCAGTTCTATAGATAGATCATAATCTTAGTTCTCGACAAGTCGAGACTTGTACACCGTTAGACGTAGTTTACAGAGAAAAGATTATGACCCAGTTTGGTGTAGTACAAAACATCACTCTGAAATGTGTATTCCATTTATCAATAGCAATATATGTAGACAGCTCTCATCATTTATTTTCTTAAGCTGATCTTCTATATTCCACAAATTTGTAGGGTCTGTCTCTACAACATCACATAATGTATCCAACAGTTCTGTCGGTATTAGTTAAGGCCTTTGTTATGGCATCCATTTAGACATTCAATGTATGATAAAATATGACAAAGGCCTTAATTTTTCATTCATCCGACACGTTCCAAACACAATAACGGCTCATTTTTGCTCGAAGTGCTGAATAGATTGTTGTCGCACATCTGCTTAAATATGTGAATTTGTGAATGTTAGACAGTACCGTTCTACGAATTACTGATAATTGAATATTCTAATTAAAATTTCGTGGATTTCAAAATAAAAATAATATATATACACTTTGAAAGATTTGAAGGCAGAATAACACACTGAAACTCAATATTCAATTTAAAGACGCCATTTTAATACATATATACGTGTAAAAACAAACATATCTTTCGCAAAGCACCTCAATTATTAGTCCTAAAGTGCAGTGATTCATCACTCTTGGACTATAGTTGTGTTTATGGCTTTGTTATAATACTCCCACGCCTCCCGCGGGGAAACTGGGGCATATCCTAAAATAGCATTTTGCATGATGTGATTGGGAAAACCCCTGTTCTATATATAGATCATGACGCCAGTTCTTGACAAGTCGAGACTTGTCCACTGTTAGACTTTGATTTATTTCACTATTAAACCATTGGATGAACTAGAATCATATCTTTTTGATGACCGTTATATTGTTTGATTTGAGGCTTTTATGGGTTAGTGTCTGTCAATCAGCAGTATACTAAAATGATTACACATATGTTTTCATATTTTTTGTATTTTTTTGTCAATTTGTTAATTTTAACGCTTTCATTGTCACACGGTGAAGTTAGATCCCTTGGTGAGCCATTTCTTCCTGGTTGGTATATCCGATATTTCGTCTCGTGTCATCATGTAACAGAGGTGTGAAAGTTATATAATTGCTTCCTTGCGTTTGATTAACTAATTTACCCGACAATCCGATCTTTTCTCAAAACGTAATTAGTCTGAAGCGGTAAAATCCATTTCTGGTCTCGAATTTGTTTGACATGTGTTAGTTTTTAGAAATAGTCACCTTGTCCGGGACTTTCCAATCTATACAATATCGGAATTCATTATGGACAATGCTATCTGCTATCGTGGGCTCAATTTGGTTTTGTTTGCATTATATTTGTATTATTTATGTGAAGCGATAAAGCGTCTATCGCATTTGTTCACTCTTATTCTCGTGTGTAAACACAGGAAAGTATCATTTGCAGCATTTCTTGTGATTTTCACAAATTTATATTGTTATATCAATGAAATATACCTTTCTTATGTAATGAAGAAACAAAGTGTGTGCGAATCTATAGTTAATTTTAACGCTTTCATTGTCACTTTGGGTGATTGTGGTTGTATATACACGCCTGTTGTGTTTAGATACCAGCAGGTAACGTTAAACCGTGTCATAACAGAGGTGTTGATAATAATAACAGTAACAAAACTTCATAAACAATTAAGTGTTACTCTGTGTTTCCGGTCAGTGGTTATAATTAAAAACCAAATTTGTAAGAACAATTTAACCCTTGACCATCATTCTCTTATCATTGCTGCGAAAATGTGGCGACTTCTGTTTGTTCTCCTGTCAAGTGCTGTTTGTACGGATACCCTGAACAAATGCCTATATTTGAGGACAGCCATCAGATTTGATCAAGTTGTCTTCTTGAACGGAGTTGTTTCTTCAACTCAAGAATGTGACAGAGGTGTTAGAAATAAACTTGGTGTTGTCAAAGAATGTACTACACCTTCAGATGGAAGAAGCTCATTTTCTCAACCTGGAAAGTCTTATATATAACGCCGACAGACAGTCCAGTTTTATGTAAAGATGTGAAGGGGTGGAAAAGACCACCCGCTATTAACAGTGTCGTTTGTCATACCGTAATATCAGCATCGTTATCAACAGCAACAACAACAGCAATATCACCACAAACAACAACAACTTCGATATCGACGTACCCGTCAAGTGAAACGATGACCTCCACAACTATCAACAGACAATTCACAACAACACCGTACCGTCTTTCTTCAACTTCATCCAACATCACTTCAATTACATCTACCGAGACAGTTCAGAGGACGGAAGTAGCCACAACGCCAATAAAATCATCAACAACAGAATCTAAAACACCTATCTCACCAGCCCCACTTGCTTTTAATGACTCCTGTGACCGCAGGGACGATTGAAGAGAAAATGAGATCTTGATAAAGATATTACTTGTCATCTTGATTTTTATCCTAACAACCAAAAGAATCTCTAGCACAACAAGCTGATGTGTACGAACTTAGGAGTCGTACTATCCCCAAAACTCTTTGACTGAAACTTATTAATACATTAAATATCTTATTTGCGTAAAAGCTGTGCTCAACTGTTCTTCCACATTGAAGTTTCCCCAGTTGGATTCATTCATTTATTCACAGCTTGTGCAATCGAAATTACAGTTTACTTAAGTACACCCCATCCCGGGACACAAATGTTATTTTGTCTCGATCATCTCGTTTGTAGACATATCTCCTAACATTTCGCAACGATCCGTATACCCAGTGATACAATAGGCATTGTAGTCAAGAGTAGTCTGCAAACAAAATCAAATTGCGCCCACGATAGCAGATAGCATTATCCATAATCTATTCCGATACTACATGTATAGATTGAGAAGTCCTGGACAAGGTGAATATTTCCAAAAACTAACACATGTCAAACAAATTGGAGACCAGAAATGTATTTTACCGCTTCAGACTTATTACTTTTCGAGAAAAGAACCGATTTTCATGTAAAAGCAGTTTCTCAAATGCAAGGAAGCAACTATCTAACTTGCACACCTCTGTTACATGATGACACGAGACGAAATATCGGATACACTAACCAGGACGAAATGGCTCACCAAGGGATCTAACTTCGCCGTGTGTAGGGGATATTAAAAAATACTATAGTTGAAAGCATATGTGTAATCATACCACTGTACTGCTGATTGACACACACTAACCCATATAAAAGCCTCAAATCAAACAAAATAACGGTCCTCAAAAAGAAATGATTCTAGTTAATCCAATGGTTTAATAGTGAAGTAAATCAAAGTTTAACGGTGGACAAATCTCGACTTGTCAAGAACTGGCGTCATGATCTATAAATAGAACAGGGGTTTTCTCAATGACGCCATGCAAAAATGCTATTTTAGGATATGACCCAGTTTCCCCGCGAGAGGCGTGGGAGTATATTAACAGAAAGCTATAAACACAAATGGTAGTGCAAGAGTGATGACACTGCTTTTTATGACTAATAACTGAGGTGTTGTGCGCAAGATGTGTTTGTTTTTACAAGTATATATGTATTAAAATGACGCCTATTGAATATTGAGTATCAACGTGTTTTTCTACCTTCAAACCTTTCAATGTATATCATATATACTTGAACGCTTGAATAATGTATACTATTTTAAAATCAAAGAAATTTTAATTAGATTGTTCAGTAATTCGTAAAAGGTACTGTCTAACATTCACAATTTTTAGTGACGGTTGGTATTTCTTGTAGAGTATGCACATGACTCATTGGTCTTCGTTCATGGGGAGACTTTTGATCTATACAGATGTGGGGTATTACATATTAGATACGAAACGCACTTCCAGGGATTATTACATATTAAGTAACAGGTTCGCTGAGTACGTGTTAAGACCAGTCCATTAATGGTTGGATTAATGTTGAGGATATCGCGCAAGTGCACCCTCAGCATATTGGTGTGTAAGCATACAGTAGCTCGAATACAAATATCAATGGCTCCTTGTTGCATAGGAAAAAAATATCGACAGAATTGTTGGATAAATCATGTGATGTTGCAGAGACAGACCCTACAAATTTGTGGAATATTGTAGATCAACTTAAGGAAAAAAATGAGAGCCGTGCATGTACATAATATTGATATTAATAAATGGAACGGACAACGGTGTACAAATCTCGACTTGTCGAGAACTTTTTTTTTTTTTTCCAGTTAAGCCCTGGACTAACCACTGGGCATTTATTTGCCATATATCCACGAATTGATCAAACTTGGTTTTGCCCACGTGGCCGGGAACAAAACAGAAGAATGCATGCACAACACCCATTTAAACATAAATGTAATTGACTTCAGTAAAATATACTTTCGGCTACTGATGATAAATGCATGTTTGAGGTCGATACGTTTTGTTACATTTGCGTTTTAATTTGCATGTACTTTCTTCTCAATTCTCCGCTAGTCTGCATAGAATATATACATTTCGGACAATTATTATATAAAAGTATTGAAGAGCGTTACTATTGTAATAAATTTGTTACATAATTGCCACAATATTAATGCCAACTATATCGATGTCGCTAACATTAATTTTACAATGTATATATGCTAATATATGTTTTGATACTTTCTGCTTCTTTGTATTTGAACGCACCTGTTAGGTCTAAAAGATTATTTGTATCAATTATTGAATACTCACGATGGAAAGCGTTACAATTATAGCTTTAAATTGATAGCAGATCTGCTACTCAATTAATAAAATGATAACATATTTGATACTCAATTGTTACAATATTGCCAGTCGATGTCAACTACAAGATAGAACTAACGTACTTTGGTATACAAATATAGAACGAACATGGACGATATAATATTCGGCTATTATGTTACAGAAAATTAAGAAATTTCTTTCTCAAACTCATTTCGTATTCCCATAACAGCTTGATGTTATGATAATTTCCATATTTAAATTTACTAATGACCATTTTTGCTATCAGAATAATGTGATTAACCTCGTCAACCTGTAGAGTGCTAAGTGCACCATAATCAAGTTCTCTTATACCAAATAAAATTATAGTTGAATTGAGCTTAATTCTAATTTGGATACGTGCCGCTATAATACTTTCCACCTCTAACCAGAGGTCCTTGACCTGTGTACAATGTACAAAGAAATGTTCAATAAAATCCACTTCATTACATACAGGACATTTGTTAGTCTCGTGTTTTCCCATTTTGTGCAATAAAATACCAGTCGGATAAATATTGTGCAATATTTTCCACTGCAATACCCATAGCCTCACTTCCTTACAACATTTGAAAGGAAGTTTAAAGAGTACTTCATCGATATCAATATCATATTTTCTCTTCCAGAACTGACTACCACATGGTACAACAAATTTTGTTTTACATATTGTTATTGCTCTTCGAAACTGCTTGGCACTCCCACTCGTAGCATCTTCATCGCAAAAGTAAAGACCTTCTCTTTCAGGCAAAGCAGAAAGCATATAATTATTCTTCCAAACTTTTGGTATAGCTACTTTTAAAGCGTTGTATTCGAAAACTCTCATCGGAGATGGTCCCACTCTATTAACGATCTGGTCAAAACTACACATTTTATTGTTGTCAAAAACATCTTTCATTCTAGTTGTACCTTGTTTAACCCAGTCCTTGAAGTATAACGGTTTGTTATTATATAATACAAATTTATTATTAAAAAGCAACTGATCTGAAATTTGTTGTGTGCTTATTTCCTTTACCTCCTGGTTATCACACTCAGAACTTATCTAGCCATATACCTATGTTTCCAAAAAGACGATTTAAACATCCTGATCTTTAAATAGAACTGGGGTTTCCTAATGATGTTGTGACGTCTAAATAGAACAGAGATTTTCCAAATATGCGACATGCTGGAGGAAGGTTACATAGTAAGTGAGATGTGACATGCTGAATTAGGGATAGAAAGTGAGATGTGACTTGAGGAATCATGTTTATATAGCCAGTGTGATGTGACATGCTGCAGCAGAGTATAATAGTAAGTGAGATGTAACATGCTTAGTAAATGAGATGTGATCCGCTGGAGCAGGGTTAAATAATAAGTGAGATTTGACATGCTGTAACAGGGTTAGATAGTAAGTGAGATGCCACATGCTGGAGCAGGGTTGGAAAGTTAGTAAGATGGCACATGCAGAATCAGGTGAGTGAGAGGTGACTGTATGGACCCGGGTTAGATAGCTAGCGGAATGTGACATGTAGGAGCACGGATAAATATAGTTAGTGAGAAGTGACATGCTGGAGAGTGGGCGGGATGTGACATACTGGATTAGGTTGCATGCTTGGTCACGGTAATATAGCAGGTGAGAAGTATCATGCTCTATCGGGGTCAGATAGCGAGACGTGACCTGCTATATAGTAAGTGAGACGTCACATCATGATGGATCACTGCTAAATAGTAAGTTAAATGCAACATTCCGGATCAGTATTAGATAGTGAGTGAGTGAACATGCCGGATCAGGGTTAGATAGCACTTGAGATGTGACATGCTGGAGCAGGGTTAGGTAGTTAGTGAAATGTCACATGCTAAATCATTGATGGATCCGGGTTAGATAATTAGCGAGATGTGACATGCAGGAGCACGGTTATATAGTAAGTGAGATGTGACATGCTGGATCAGGTTTAGATAGTAAATGAGATGTGACAAGCTGGAGCAGGGTTAAATAGCAAGTGAGTTGTGTCCTGCTGGATCAGGGTTAGTTGGTTAGTCAGATGTGACATGCTGGTTCAGGTTTAGATAGTGAGATGTGACCTGCTGGATCAGGTTTAGATATCAAGTGAGATGTTTCATGCTGGATCAGGTTTAGATAGTGACATGTGTCCTGCTGGATCAGGATTAGATAGTGATATTTGACATGCTGGAGTAGGGATTGATGGTAAGTGAGATGTGACATTCCGGATCAGGGTTAGATAGCAAGTGAGATGTTTCATGCTGGATCAGGTTTAGATAGTGACATGTGTCCTGCTGGATCAGGATTAGATAGTGATATTTGACATGCTGGAGTAGGGGTTGATGGTAAGTGAGATGTGACATGCTGGAGCAAGGTTAGATAGTAAGTGAGGTATGACCTGCGGGAGCAGTGTTAGATAGTAAGTGAGATGTGACATGCTGGAGCAGGGTTTAATGGTAAGTGAGATGCGACATGCTGGAGTAGAGTTGTGTAGTAATTGAGATATGACATGCTGCTGCAGTGTTAGATAGTAAGTAACATGTTATATGCTGGAGCCAATTTGAACAGTAAGTGAGATGTACCTTGCTGAGTCAGGGTTAGATAGCAAGCGAGGTATTACATGCTGGAGCAGGTTTATATAGTGAGATGTGACATGCTAGAGCAGGATATAATAGTAAATGAGATGTGACATGCTGTAGCAGGGTTAGATAGTAACTGAGATATCACCTGCGGGAGCAGTGTTATATAGTAAATGAGATGTGACATGCTTGAGCAGGGTTTAATGGTAAGTGAGATGTGATATGTTGTAGTAGTGTTAGTTAGTAAGTGAGATATTACATGCTGGAGCAGGGTTAGATAGTAAGTGAGCTATTATATGCTGGAGCCCGTTTGTACAGTGAGTGAGATGTAACATGCTAAGGCAGGATTAGATAGCAAGTGAGGTGTGACGTGTTGGAGCAGGGTTATTTAGTGAGATATAATCTGCTGGATCAGGGTTATAGAGTGAGTGGGATGCGACATCCTGGATCAGGTGGCATGCTGGTTCACGGTAAGATAGTGACAAATAACATGCTGGAGCAGGGTTAGATAGTGAGATGTCACATGCTGGATCAGGGCTAAATAGTAAGTGAGATGAATCATTCCGGATCAGTATTAGATAGTGAGTGAGATGTGAAAAGCTGGAGCATGTTTAGATAACAAGTGAGATGCGCCTGCTGTGTTAGATTGCAAATGAGATGTTATGCTGGATCAGGGTCCGAAAGCCAATGAGATGTCATTCTGGATCAGGGTTCGATAGCAAATGAGATTTGTCATGCTGGATCAGGGTTCCTAACCCCTTATCTGGGCAATTTACAAAGGATATCCCTTCTTGCGAATTTTATTTTCCACTGAATTTCCTGTGCCGAGATAGTTCTCGTGTACCGAACATTAAAGAACTCGCACATCAATTTTGAAATAATGGGTTCTTCATCTAGCTTTATAGTCGATTCATGAAATATGAAGTTTCAACTCAATTTAATCAGGAATTCTTAAGAAAATGAAATTTTCGAACGCATGAGGAGAAAACTGTCTGCTGGTAGTTTACTGGACTGACACCTGAGATAAGCAATTTTGCTATTTGCTAAAGAACCACTATGGCAAACGTTAACTATTGATAATGGTTAGATAACGTCTTCAAATTTGCAATTGTGTATGCATATGATGAAAGTACGATATACAACTTCAGCAAAGCACCTATGTCTGAAAATAAAGATCGTCTTCTCTGTTTGAGTAACTTTGGAGTGAACTAGCCAAATTGTAGAATACATGTGTTATTGCCCAGTGAGTTTGCAGCTCATTCTCCTAAGAGTGTTTGTTGGCAATATCGAATATTTGCATGTAAGTGTTTCTGCATATAAAAAACAAGCACTGACCAAACCATCTTCCAACCATTCTCCTGTTGTACTATATCATGTTTCTATCATTTATCTGCCAGTTACTGAAACATCAGTCATTCAACCTGGGCTCGAGAGGGAAACAACAACGGAAAGCTTATTGGATATTAAGACGACACAGCCATGGGCCAGTACTGTAACGGCCGTCCCAGGAAAGAAACGCAAAGGTGAGATCTTTAGCCTTCATTTAACAGCATGGTTAAATATGTAAGTGTTGAACGTACGAGTTTATATATGGAGCAAGCAATAGCACATGGAAATAGTCATGGTGTTTTAAGTGTTTTATGTTTTGCTGCTGCGTACCAGCTGTTGCTCATAATGTGTATAATTCCAAAATTACATATCACATCGATGGGAATGTAAAAAACTAATATTTTAATCGGTCTATGCTCCAAATATGAACCAAATATTAATTAAATGATGTCGATGTCAAATGAACTCTCCACCCTAATCAGAATCGTGGGTACGATAAATTTAGGGATTATGTGTCGTCACGCTGTAAAGCAACACAGAAAAAATCCAAGCCTCATGTGGAAGACTCTTAAACCAAATCCGATAGGTGGGAGAGTTAATTTAGAATATAATGCTTCCGAATTCTCACAGAGCAATGATCAATGGAGTATGAAGTGTTTCACAATGTTCATTTTTGTTAAAGTCATCTCTACTACGGCAAAAAAGTACATTACAAATGAATTAAAAGAATATTTTGAATTTTTGTGAACGTGATAGCGAAAGTGTGTAATACCCCATTTTCCTTGTCTAACAATTTCCATTCACTGAAGTGTCCGATGACACAAACCCAAACATTCATTTCGTTTTGTAAATCCACTATTCCTTTAAAAATATTTGGCATGCGGGCCCATCCCCTCTCCCCGCAATAGAGAAAAATAGGAAACTGAGACTTGGTGACAATATAGCTTATCATACTGGTGTCAGTTTATGCATTTTTGCATTACCAATCAGGGAATGATGAGCATATTCAAATGGCGGTCATGTTGGGGTACCAGAAAAGCGATGGTTTTATCATGTTCCTCAAAACATTTGCATTACTTTGGATAAAAGCGGGTATAACTATATCATTTCACAACAGATCATTATTTACCAATTTTTATATAGTTTTGGTGAAGGACACTGCGTAAAAATATCGATAAACGGAATCGAAAAATGCTTGAATTAAAATTTTTCATCCAAGCATCACTGTGTTACTTTGTAACATGAGCAGTCAAAATGGGGACGAGTAGCATGAGGTACCATCATAAAGGGAAATAACTCTGAACAACCTAGCAGGCTCTGCTTGCAATTACCCACGATTTTTCTGGTCATATGTGACATGCTGGTCCAGTGTTAGATAGTGAGTGAGATGCGACGCATTTGATCAGTGTTAGATAGTAAGTGCGATGTAATATTCTCACTCAGGGTTAGATAGTAAGCGAGATGTGACATGCTGGATCGGTGTCAGATAGCAAATGAAATGTGACATCCTAGGCCAGGCCTAGACATCAAGTGAGATGTGACATGCCGGATCAGGGTTAGGTATTAAATGAGACGTGACAAGCTGGACCAGGTTTAGATAGCAAATGAGATGTGACAGGCTGGATCGGGGTTAGATATTGGAGATGTGTCATGCTGAATCAGGGTAAGATTGCAATTAAAAAGATGTCCCAATAATGTCTCGTAACACCTCTCCCAAACAAAAAGCGTTGTTTGCAGAAAAAATTAGCTGGGTGTCCGTGACAAACGACGATACAGACGTTAACAAGTCCATGGACATGTTTTTAAATGAATTTAATCCTTTATACAACGACTGTTTTCCTCTTATAGCAAAATCTTTAACTAAGCCCCAAACTAATAAACCCTGGGTAACCACTGGCACACTAAGATCAATCAGGGGGGAAAAAATAGACTTTACAGGTTACATATATCTAGAACAGGCCCTGATATAGCCCATGAATACAAGCAATACAGAAACAAATTAACCCATACCTTGAGAACGGCCAGGAAAAAGTACTTTGAACAGAGATTCAATGATTACAATCATGATATCAAAAATACTTGGAAAATTCTCAACGAGCTTTTGAACCGTAAAAAAGGCATCGAGCCTACCTAGTCAATTCAAGATTGCTGGCGAAGAAATCAACGATCTCTCCATCTCCAACAATTTTAATGATTACTTCGGCACTGTGGCATCTGAACTCGTGTCTCAAATCTCAAAACCTACCGTTGATTTCAGAGAGTATCTCACTGGTGATTACTAATAAAATTTCCGAAGAAGTAATCGAAGTGTTGTTCAATATAAAAAATAGTTCCGCGGGTATTGATGGCATAGTATTTCCTTAAATAAACTGTTTGCAAGTATTATATCTATCCCCTTGTGTCACATCATAAATATCCCTTTTGAACCTGTAAGATAACAAGCCTCTAATCCGTCATTCATAATTCAGCCGTCGTCCATTAGAGAATATCCGCGTCTATAATCCAAAGACCCATTCCATATTCCATATAACAGTATTAGCACCAAATTCAAAAAGACAATCATAGTATACATAAACATAGGCTTGTTTCCTGCAAGAGAGAAGCGGTCAACAGTTTTCAATGATGCCAGCAAGACATCATGATGTTCCAAAAATATCAAATCCGTATCGCTGATCTGTATTCTTAATCCATAATATTCGTTGTAAATTCGTCATCTAAAGAATGATGCATCTCAGTCACGCGTTGATTGTGACTGTTCATATGAGTACCATGAGGATCTTGAAGTACATGGGGTTAAACGGCCCCGAGCCCCGGGTTAAGCGGAATTAGACACAAGTTACGAAACGTAGCGCCATAGATCTTGCACGCTACGTTCGTATTTTGCCGCGGTCCCAGAGTCCCAGATACGATGAAAATCGTCAAGATCACACCTATCTACAAAGCTGGAGACAACAATTTTGTAAATAATTATCGATCCATATCAGTTCTACTCTTCTTTAGTAAGATCCTTGAGAAATTAGTAGTTATAAGAATGCTAGATTTTCTGGAAGACAATAATATTCTGTGCTCCAACCAGTTTGGTTTTCGAGCTAATCATTCGACTTCCCTAGCTTTTCTATCATTGTACGAACACTTGGTATTTGCAAGGGAATCTAAACAGTATAGGATTGCCACTTTTCTCGACAAAACACAACACATCACATGGGCTTGACAAATTTTATTCAGAGAAAAAAGTCATCTTCAAAACTAATAACTACAAAACTAAACTACAGGCAAATTGCATATAGGCGACAGAAGGCATAATATTTCCGCAAGCAGCAGAACTTATAGCATAAACAGTAAATATGAACTAATTCGGGGCAATATGGCACATTACGCAAATACATAAAAAATACAGTGCATAGAACTAGGGCAATGATGCTAGGCCTGAAAATGCATTATGGGATGGCACAGCATTATCACGAAATGATGCGACTAGAAATTCTATGCCCAGCAAACAGTCAAATATCTAGAAAAAACTTCACAGTCACCCCCCCCCCCCGCCCCCGAAGGAGCTGAGATATACATAACAAGTATACTATGAGAATTGAAGTGGGTGGGTGGGTGACAATTTTAACGCGGGAAGATTTGAGAATTAACGGCAGGTAAGGCAGACATATTAGACTTAGCAAGGAAAACGCATTGTAAATGAAGAGTCTACTCGTATGCACGCGTTTAAAAACAGGCGACTGCAGCGCCCCCAGTCGGTAATATGATAAGCACGAAAAGCGGGCCCACGTGACATGTTGAGTTTTACGACAACTATCAAGTTTATCATCTTTCAAAAGCGTTTGATATTGTGAACAACGATATTTTATTGACTAAATTGGATTACTACGGTTTGCGAGGTATTTGCAACGACTGGTTCCACGATCCCAGTGCGTTTCATGCGATAACACATTATCATCATTCAAACGTATTACTTGTGGAGTACCTCAAGGCTCAATTCTTGGCCCTATACTTTTCCTATTGTATATCAATGACATTAACTTTGTTACACGACTACTTAATATTATCCTCTTTGCTGATGACACAAGTGTTACTTTGTCTGATGGTGATCCAAAACTGCTAGCTAACACCATGACAACTGAGTTGGACGCTAAACAACTGGTTCTCCTGTAATAAATGTATGTTCTTCAAACCTTAAAAAAGATGCAATTATGCTGATGTACCCAAAATATCAATATGTGGAAATGAAATTGAACACGTCTTTAACTTAAAATTTTTAGGTGTTCATTTCAATGATAGGCTAAATTGGGTAACACACATCGATGAAATATGTAAAAAACTTTCAAAAAATATTGGTGTAATCAATCATATCAAGTTCTGTCTTAATAAAAAATCTTTGTACATTCTGTATTACTCAGTGATCTATCCGTATTTATCCTACTGCAAAATTGCCTGAGGAAATACGTACCCAACTCATCTTCAGCCACTGAAAATACTCCAAAAAAAAAGAATCATTTGCATAATAGCTTTAACCGATAGACTCGCGCACACTGACCCACTTTTCGTTGAATTGAATATTTTGCCTATCACTGAACTAAATGACCATTTCACTCTGCTGCTCATTCATAAGTTCATTTTCTTTACCACACTGTTGCCTTTATCATTTCGGAACTTCTTTACAAAAATCTCGACGTTCACTCGTATGTCACAGGCCAATCCAACACAAATCTATATAGACCGTTTTATTCATCTGACCTGTCATTTCATTTTATGAGGGTCAAAGGACCTCGAATATGGAACAAGTTTCCTCTGGTTTAAAAACATTTTCATCCATTTCCATGTTTAAATCATCATCAAAATCGCACCATATCATCAATATTTAGTTTCCTCAGTGTGCTGCTCTGGTATTATCCATATCGACCAGTAGCAATACATTAACCCTATCTGGCCTGGGCTTTTGGGGACCTGTCCAGGCCTGGGGGGGGCCGAAAGGGGCCCCCTAATTATTTTCCTTATCCCTTGAGCTAGGGGGCTGAAATTTACCACACTATACCCTTGGGTCAAGCTCTACCAAAAAATGTAAAAAAATCCAAGATGGCCGCTTTGATGACGTCATTTTCAAAAACGGCATTTTTTGGTCGATTTTACGGTCGGATTTTCCGAATTTTTTATTTATGCAATTTCTCCGCAAAAACTGCATGATAAATTAGTAAATATTAATGTGATGTGAAATAAAATAGTTTTTGCCCACTTTTCATCGCGGAAAAGGAGAAATTTTGAAGAAATGTGACAAAAACATCACTTTTCTGGTACACCACGTGGCCGCCATATTGAATTTGCCCATGATCCTCTGCTCAGGGGGTCATGCAAATGGGCTCAAAATGACCCCAATAAGATAAAGTATAAAGTCCGGGAGTTTCAGCACTCCATTTTTCGTTGTTCCGGAGATAGCACAGAAAGTTTGGTAGGGGGGCCATAATGCCCCTCCCCCCCCCCAGGCCAGGTGGGGTTAACCAAACATAGTTTGCTGATTGTCGGAGGATACGTGTTTGTTTTTTCTATTTATATAATGTTCTCACCGCTTACACGCATATCAACATTCACCAGCTTCTTTAACTTATATTCGTATGTATAATCGAATTGTTTCTACAGGGATAGAACAAGCCCGCTGGGGTTTTATTCCCACCAACTGACTTTTACAACTATACATTGCACAGTTAATTTATCTTGGTGAATAAATGAAATGAAATGAAAGATGTGACATGCTGGATTAGGGTTCTGTAGTAAATGAGATGGGACATGCTGGATCAGGGTTAGAGAGAAAGTGAGATGTAAAATGGCGGATTATGATTAGATAGTAAGTGAGATGTGACATCTTGGATCAGAGTTAGATAGTGAACAAGATGTGACATGATGGATCAGGTTTAGATAGTGAGATGTGACATGCTGGATCAGGATTAGATAGCAAGTGAGATGTGACATGCTGGATCAGGGCTAGATAGTAAACAAGATGTGACATGCTGGATCAGATTTAGATAGTAAGTCAGATGTGACACGCTGGATCAGGAATAGATAGCAAGTGAGATGTGACATGCTGACGCAAGGTTAGATAGCAAGGCGTTTGTGTCATGCTGGAACAGGATTAGACAGAAAGTGGAATATGACACGCTCGAGCAGTATTAGATAGCATGAGGGATATGACATGCTAGATCAGGGTTAGATTGTGAGATGATATGGATGATGAGGGTTAGACAGTAAGTGAGATGTGCCATGCTGGATCAGGTTTAGATAGCAAGTGAGATGTGACAAGCTTGATCAGTGCTAGATAGCCAATAAGATGAGCGATGTTAGATCATGGTTAGATAGCAAGTGAAATGTGACATGCGGGATCAGGGTTAGATAGTAAGTGAGGTGTGACATGCGGGAGCAGTGTAAGATAGTGATATGTGATATGTTAGACCAGGGTTAAAAACCGAGTGAGATGTGACATGCCGAATCAGGGTTAGATGGCGAGATGTGACATGCTGCATCAGGGTTAAATCCCAAGTGAGAAGTAACGTGCTGGAGCAGAGTTAGGTGGTAAGTGAGGTGTGCGATGCTTGGTCAGGATTAGATAGCAAGTGAGATGTGACAAGCTGCAACAGGGTTAGATAGCAAGTAACATGTGATAGGTTCGACCAGGGTTAGATGGCAAGTGAGATGTGACATGCCGTATCAGGGTTAGAAATTTATTAAGATGTGACAAGCTCGACCAGGGTTAGATAATAAGTGAGATGCCGGATCAGGGTTAGATAGCAAGTGAGATATGTCATGCTGGATCAGGGTTAGATAGCAAGTGACCTGTGACATGCTGGATTAGTGCTAGATAGTGAGATGTGATATGCCGGATCAGGAGTAGATAGTAATTAAGATGCGTCATGCTGGATAAGGATTAGATAGCAAGTGAGATGTGACGTGCTGGATCAGGGTTATATAGCAAGTGAGATGTGACGTGCTGGATCAGGGTTATATAGCAAGTGGCATATGACATGCTGCTGCAGGGTTAGATAGAAAGTAAGATGATATATGTTGGAGCCAATTTCGACAGTAAGTGAGATGTGACATGCTGTAGCGGGGTTAGATAGCAAGCGAGGTATTACATGCTGGAGCAGGTTTATATAGTGAGATGTGACATGCTAGAGCAGGATATAATAGTAAGTGAGATGTGACATGCTGTAGCAGGGTTAGATAGTAACTGAGATATCACCTGCGGGAGCAGTGTTATATAGTAAATGAGATGTGACATGCTTGAGCAGGATATAATAGTAAGTGAGATGTGACATGCTGTAGCAGGGTTAGATAGTAACTGAGATATGACCCGCGGGAGCAGTGTTATATAGTAAATGAGATGTGACATGCTAGAGCAGGATATAATAGTAAATGAGATGTGACATGCTGTAGCAGGGTTAGATAGTAACTGAGATATGACCTGCGGGAGCAGTGTTATATAGTAAGTGAGATGTGATAAGCTTGAGCAGGGTTTAATGGTAAGTGAGATGTGATATGTTGGAGTAGTGTTAGATAGTAAGTGAGATATGACATGCTGGAGCAGGGTTAGATAGGAAATGAGATGACATGCTCGAACAGGGTTACATAATAAGTGAGATATGACATGCTGGAGCAGGGTTAGATAGTAAGTGAGCTGTTATATGCTGGAGCCCGTTTATACAGTAAGTGAGATGTAACATGCTGAGTCAGGGTTAGATAGCAAGTGAGGTCTGACATGCTGGAGCAGGGTTATTTAGTGAGATGTGACCTGCTGGATCAGGGTTATAGGGTAAGTGGGATGTGACACCCTGGATCAGGTGCCATGCTGGTTGACGGTAAGATGGTAGGTGACAAATAACATGCTTGATCAAGGTCAGATAGTAAGTGAAATGTGACCTGCTGGAGCAGGGTTAGATAGTAAGTGAGATGTCACATGCTGGATCAGGACTAAATAGTAAGTGAGATGCAACATCCCGGATCAGTATTAGATAGTCAGTGAGATGTGAAATGTCGGAGCCTGTTTAGATAACAAATGAGATGTGCCTGCCGGGTTAGATTGCAAAAGAGATGTTATGCTGGGCCAGGGTCCGAAAGCCAATGAGATGTCATGCTGTACCCTGGTATACGTGTATTGCACAGTAATTTCAATATAACTGAAATGGAATCGGGGGTTAGAATTGGAACATATAACACTGATAAACTACATGAATATTGCCCACGTGAATCAGCCGAGTTTCCTCCATCCTGATTCTTTCAAGTTCTCTACCGTGCAGATCTAGATCTACGTACGCTTATAACATAAATTCCTGAGTGACGGAATCACGGCTTGGAAAGTACTTTGAAAATTTGAAGCGTTCGTTGCTGAAATTTTTATACTCTAAAAGTAGACTTTCTACGCCTTATTGCCCACTGATGTCAAGTTTTAAATAAAGTATACTATCCTCCGAAATATTGCAGATGTTTTGTTATATAATCTTATGTGCATGACAGAATGTGAAAGTCCTCCGTTTTGACTAGTGTTGATCGTCTATTTTTTTTGACTGCTTTCTTTCGATCTGATCATCCGTATATGACATCTCTTACTAACATAGAGTACCCGAGGATGATATCATTTTTTTCCTCGTGAGAAAAGAGTGATTGGGTCATCACCGGGGTTACGTACACCTAGTCCGAGACGGAATCACAAGAAAAAATCGTGACGGAATCGCGAGTGCGCATTTTAAATATTCTGTGTAAAGAGCTTTATTAATTACACATTTTCTAAAAAAAAAATATTCCTAACATGAATTCATCAATTCTGATCTCTGTTTTTGTTCATTAAATACAGTTCCTGTCAAATGCGTATCTTTCCTACAGATGTTTTAAAATAGTATACTTTTCAGTAAAATGTAGCTTTTCTTCCTTTTCAATTTCGAAGTTTTCGAATTATCTCGGTTAATAAATTGTAGGAAAAATAATTTCCGCTTAAAACACATCTTCGCTGTTATTAGCGTGTTCCTGGAGATAATAGAAAGCGAATAGAAAAAAACCCCAGCATGCTAATATCTGGTCTACGAAATGATGTGGGATGAATTTTGTGCGAAAATGGATGACGGGTGACGGGCGCTTTTTAGATTGTGAGATGATATGGATGATGAGGGTTAGACAGTAAGTGAGATGTGCCATGCTGGATCAGGTTTAGATAGCAAGTGAGATGTGACAAGCTTGATCAGTGCTAGATAGCCAATAAGATGAGCGATGTTAGATCATGGTTAGATAGCAAGTGAAAGGTGACATGCGGGATCAGGGTTAGATAGTAAGTGAGGTGTGACATGCGGGACCAGTGTAAGATAGTGATATGTGATATGTTAGACCAGGGTTAAAATCCGAGTGAGATGTGACATGCCGAATCAGGGTTAGATGGCGAGATGTGACATGCTGCATCAGGGTTAAATCCCAAGTGAGAAGTAACGTGCTGGAGCAGAGTTAGGTAGTAAGTGATGTGTACGATGCTTGGTCAGGATTAGATAGCAAGTGAGATGTGACAAGCTGCAACAGGGTTAGATAGCAAGTAACATGTGATAGGTTCGACCAGGGTTAGATGGCAAGTGAGATGTGACATGCCGTATCAGGGTTAGAAATTTATTAAGATGTGACAAGCTCGACCAGGGTTAGATAGTAAGTGAGATGCCGGATCAGGGTTAGATAGCAAGTGAGATATGTCATGCTGGATCAGGGTTAGATAGCAAGTGACCTATGACATGCTGGATTAGTGCTAGATAGTGAGATGTGATATGCCGGATCAGGATTAGATAGTAACTAAGATGCGTCATGCTGGATAGGGGTTAGATAGCAAGTGAGATGTGACGTGCTGGATCAGAGTTATATAGTAAGTGGCATATGACATGCTGCTGCAGGGTTAGATAGAAAGTAAGATGATATATGCTGGAGCTAATTTCGACAGTAAGTGAGATGTACCTTGCTGAGTCAGGGTTAGATAGCAAGCGAGGTATTACATGCTGGAGCAGGTTGATATAGTGAGATGTGACATGCTAGAGCAGGATATAATAGTAAGTGAGATGTGACATGCTGTAGCAGGGTTAGATAGTAACTGAGATATGACCTGCGGGAGCAGTGTTATATAGTAAATGAGATGTGACATGCTTGAGCAGGGTTTAATGGTAAGTGAGATGTGACATGCTGTAGCAGGGTTAGATAGTAACTGAGATATGACCTGCGGGAGCAGTGTTATATAGTAAATGAGATGTGACATGCTTGAGCAGGGTTTAATGGTAAGTGAGATGTGACATGCTGTAGCAGGGTTAGATAGTAACTGAGATATGACCTGCGGGAGCAGTGTTATATAGTAAATGAGATGTGACATGCTTGAGCAGGGTTTAATGGTAAGTGAGATGTGACATGCTGTAGCAGGGTTAGATAGTAACTGAGATATCACCTGCGGGAGCAGTGTTATATAGTAAATGAGATGTGACATGCTTGAGCAGGGTTTAATGGTAAGTGAGATGTGACATGCTGTAGCAGGGTTAGATAGTAACTGAGATATCACCTGCGGGAGCAGTGTTATATAGTAAATGAGATGTGACATGCCTGAGCAGGGTTTACTGGTAAGTGAGATGTGACATGCTGTAGCAGGGTTAGATAGTAACTGAGATATGACCTGCGGGAGCGGTGTTATATAGTAAATGAGATGTGACATGCTTGAGCAGGGTTTAATGGTAAGTGAGATGTGATATGTTGGAGTAGTGTTAGATAGTAAGTGAGATATTACATGCTGGAGCAGGGTTACATAATAAGTGAGATATGACATGCTGTAGCAGGGTTAGATAGTAACTGAGATATGACCTGCGGGAGCAGTGTTATATAGTAAATGAGATGTGACATGCTTGAGCAGGGTTTAATGGTAAGTGAGATGTGATATGTTGTAGTAGTGTTAGTTAATAAGTGAGATATTACATGCTGGAGCAGGGTTAGATAGTAAGTGAGCTATTATATGCTGGAGACCGTTTGTACAGTGAGTGAGATGTAACACGCTAAGGCAGGGTTAGATAGCAAGTGAGGTGTGACGTGTTGGAGCAGGGTTATTTAGTGAGATATAATCTGCTGGATCAGGGTTATAGAGTGAGTGGGATGCGACATCCTGGATCAGGTGCCATGCTGGTTCACGGTAAGATAGTAGGTGACAAATAACATGCTTGATCAAGGTCAGATAGTGAGATGTCACATGCTGGATCAGGGCTAAATAGTAAGTGAGATGCAACATTCCGGATCAGTATTAGATAGTGAGTGAGATGTGAAATGCTGGAGCATGTTTAGATAACAAGTGAGATGCGCCTGCTGTGTTAGATTGCAAATGAGATGTTATGCTGGATCAGGGTCCGAAAGCCAATGAGATGTCATTCTGGATCAGGGTTCGATAGCAAATGAGATTTGTCATGCTGGATCAGGGTTCCTAACCCCTTATCTGGGCAATTTACAAAGGATATCCCTTCTTGCGAATTTTATTTTCCACTGAATTTCCTGTGCCGAGATAGTTCTCGTGTACCGAACATTAAAGAACTCGCACATCAATTTTGAAATAATGGGTTCTTCATCTAGCTTTATAGTCGATTCATGAAATATGAAGTTTCAACTCAATTTAATCAGGAATTCTTAAGAAAATGAAATTTTCGAACGCATGAGGAGAAAACTGTCTGCTGGTAGTTTACTGGACTGACACCTGAGATAAGCAATTTTGCTATTTGCTAATGAACCATAATGGCAAACGTTAACTATTGATAATGGTTAGATAACGTCTTCAAATTTGCAATTGTGTATGCATATGATGAAAGTACGATATACAACTTCAGCAAAGCACCTATGTCTGAAAATAAAGATCGTCTTCTCTGTTTGAGTAACTTTGGAGTGAAATAGCCAAATTGTAGAATACATGTGTTATTGCCCAGTAAGTTTGCAGCTCATTCTCCTAAGAGTGTTTGTTGGCAATATCGAATATTTGCATGTAAGTGTTTCTGCATATAAAAAACAAGCACTGACCAAACCATCTTCCAACCTTTCTCCTGTTGTACTATATCATGTTTCTATCATTTATCTGCCAGTTACTGAAACATCAGTCATTCAACCTGGGCTCAAGAGGGAAACAACAACGGAAAGCTTATTGGATATTAAGACGACACATCCATGGGCCAGTACTGTAACGGCCGTCCCAGGAAAGCAACGCAAAGGTGAGATCTTTAGCCTTCATTTAACAGCATGGTTAAATATGTAAGTTTTGGACGTACGAGTTTATACACTGTTAACAATTGCCCGTACATTTTACGGTAATCTACTGGCAGCTGGAGTTGCCAACACTCTACCGTAAGATTAACGGTTGACCGTATAAGTTGTTGTACGATCACCGTAAAAAATACGGTAGAATACCGTAAATTATTGGTTACAGTATTTTGTGATATCATATTGTTTACTGTATAGATCTTTATTTCAGTAAGGAAAGTGATATATTTTCTCTAATATAAGTTCCTGGTAAGCATCATTTCATGTCACGGGGATGTAGCATGGTCTGCAACATCACAGTATCATTCAGCATTACATATAACTTTATCTCCCTTGCCGTTGTTGTACGCAACTGACTTAGTGGCTGGGGCACACAAACTGAATTTACTGTTTCACGGCGATCACGTCTTCCCTCCTGAGTATCCTCCCAACATTTTGCAGTCATTATGCGCTACAGGGGCCGAAGTGTTTGTCTACACTATGATGGCTTTGATAAAAACTATATCTTGTCTGCCGGTGTTGAGATGGTACACAACGAATGTAGATATAGCCCGAACAAGTCTGTCCAAGGTTAGCGACATGGCTGGACTCAAACAAAGGCAGTTAATTTAGCGCGGAGAGAAAGTCATCACGTGATGCAAGGTTAATAGGTCATGCGTCCACCTCCCATATGTGACCTTATTCCTACGGTACGGTATTCTACCGTATTTTGACTGTACATAACGGCATTCTACCGTATTTCTGAATATGCGGTAGATTACCGTTAAATGTACGGTAATATACCGTATTTCTGAAGTTTGGGTAGATTACCGTCAATTTTACGGTAATATACCGTATATTTTACGGTACTTGGTTACAGTGTATATGGAGCAAGCAATAGCACATGGAAATGGTCATGGTGTTTTAAGTGTTTTATGTTTTGCTGCTGCGTACCAGCTGTTGCTCATAATGTGTATAATTCCAAAATTACATATCACATCGATGGGAATGTAAAAAACTAATATTTTAATCGGTCTATGCTCCAAATATGAACCAAATATTAATTAAATGATGTCGATGTCAAATGAACTCTCCACCCTAATCAGAATCGTGGGTACGATAAATTTAGGGATTATGTGTCGTCACGCTGTAAAGCAACACAGAAAAAATCCAAGCCCTCATGTGGAAGACTCTTAAACCAAATCCAATAGGTGGGAGAGTTAATTTAGAATATAATGCTTCCGAATTCTCACAGAGCAATGATCAATGGAGTATGAAGTGTTTTACAATGTTCATTTTTGTTAAAGTCATCTCTACTACGGCAAAAAAGTAGATTACAAATGAATTAAAAGAATATTTTGAATTTTTGTGAACGTGATAGCGAAAGTGTGTAATACCCCATTTTCCTTGTCTACAACAATTTCCATTCACTGAAGTGTCCGATGACACAAACCCAAACATTCATTTCGTTTTGTAAATCCACTATTCCTTTAAAAATATTTGGCATGCGGGCCCATCCCCTCTCCCCGCAATAGAGAAAAATAGGAAACCGAGACTTGGTGACAATATAGCTTATCATACTGGTGTCAGTTTATGCATTTTTGCATTACCAATCAGGGAATGATGAGCATATTCAAAATGGCGGTCATGTTGGGGTACCAGAAAAGCGATGGTGTTATCATGTTCCTCAAAGCATTTGCATTACTTTGGATAAAAGCGGGTATAACTATATCATTTCACAACAGATCATTATTTACAAATAGATGAGATTATCAATTGCGAATCTACGCAATTTAGCGTAGATTATAGCTTTCTAATTAGACAATATATTCCCTGTTTCCAAAATCGAAATTGAATATTTTCTGCGAATCTATGCTACCTAGCTGAGATTATCAAGTGCGAATCTACGCAATTTAGCTGAGATTATAAATGACAATTATAAAGTGCGAATCTATGCTAAATAGACGGATTATCAAGTGCGAATCTACGCTGACATTATGTAAACCTCATGTCAATGCCGAAGGGGCGTAACTCCTTGCACTGGGCTCGGTTTCTTCTGGCGAAGGCCTACTTAAGTATGACAAAATTATTTGGCCGTTCCATAGCAATGAACTCGCATCGATGGATTCCTGAATAATTTCCCTTCGTGGTTAGACCGAGTTCGACAAGATCCGTTATGCCCTTCACCTGTTGCGGGCGCTTTTATTGCATTTGTTTTTGAGGGACTACAACAATCTAGCCCCAGAACTCACTAGCTTCCGCCAATACGGAAATAGCCGAATGTGAGATTGGGACTACAACTGACCCCGTCTTCATGTTGATAGTCACGTGGATGTGAATTTATTAATGTCATCGTATGACGCGAACAGCGCAAGCGCACATGAGCGTATTAAACCGTATTTGCGCATGACATGAATAAAATGGTGATGCCGATTTCAATCAGTCAGAACAGAAGTACGGGTTAATCTTTTCTAAAATGAAATAAAAGCGCCCGTTAAATTTCCTGGACCAGCAATATATTGTCTAATTAGAAAAGTTATAATCTCAGCTAAATAGCGTAGATTCGCACTTGATAATCTCAACTATGTAGCATAGATTCGCAAAACAATTTTCGGACTTTTGATCTGAGAAACGGGCAATATATTGTCTAATTAGCAAGTTATAATCTAAGCTAAATAGCGTAGATTCGCACTTGAGATTATCTTCTAAATGGTATTCACCATCATATTTTTTTAAATACGGATGGACTTTGTAAATATATTCAATCTTGAAAAAGGTATATTACATGTTGAAATATTGAATCTACCACATTTGTAATTAGCTACAATATTGGAAGTTTTCAAATCAAATATCGAAAACTCTTCTGCGCATCATTGCTATCTTCTCCAAGGTTAAGAGATAGGGCAAAGTGAAAATACACTCCTCGGTTGCTACTTGGCTGAAGTCACGGGTCACTTTACAGACAGGCTTAGCAAACTCCAAAGATGCAGAATACAAGAATTCCTCAAAAGCAAGAAAAACACGGTTTAAAATACTACAAATATTTTATTCCATTTTATGTGATAAGAACTCATTAAAAGCAAGAAAAACACTGTCTAAAATACTACAAATAATTTATTCACATCTATGTGAGGTTCTTCAGCATATATGAACTTTTCCACCATATCACTGGTTGGAGATAATCTCCCACGTTAAAAGATCGGGCAAACTGAAAATAGACTCCCAGGTTGCTACTCGGCTGAAATCACGGGTCAGAGAACAGACAGCCTATCAGCTAAATTGCATACATTCTCATTCCATAATATCTCTTAGATAGCATACACAATCACATGTTTCATTTGTGAAACCGCTATTATATTATCTAATAACACTTAAAATCTAAGCTAATTTGCGCAATTCATCGTTTTACATTCTCCATTAATTCTATAGCATTTCTTGGTTTAACGAATGTATGCGTTTCTGAGAATCATCTATAGGTGGGATTAATCACATGCCAATCTACGCAATTCCCCTTGATAACGCTTCACGTCAAACGGTATGTTATAAACGAGGTGAATATGATGTTTTAATGACCAGAGAAAACATTCACCGAGGCCGAATGCCCAAGAATATTGGTTTCCTCCGTGCCCATTCGTAAAACGTCCGGTGTTCATTTCTCTGGATCAGCAAAATATTTTCTATAATTGGCAAGTTATATCAGCTAAATTGTGTACAATAGCATTTCATATTATCGCCTAGGTAGCATAAAATTCTCCTATCTTTCATTTGTGAAACAGTTCATATATTATCTAATACGAACTTAAAATTTAACCAGGGCAATGCATCCTTATCTAATACGAACTTAAACTCTAACCGGGGCAATGCATCCTTTTACAGCCCCCATTCATTCTATAGCATTTCTTGGTTTAACAAATGTACGGAATTTATTTAGATTTATATTATAACTTACAAAAAGAGAAAAACGATAACCTGCGAGCTGTGTTCACAACGCTTCCCACCAAATGGTATGTTATAAACGCTCTCTACCTCCTAAACGGTATTCACCATAGCATATCTATGAATACGGATGAACTTTTTACATGTAAATATGTTCAATCTTGAAAACATGTTGAAATAATGAGTGTAACACCTTTCTAATTAGTATATTGGATGTTTTGAAATCAAAAATCGACAACTTTTATGCGCATCTATGCTGTCCTCTCGAGGGTTAACAGATAGGGCAAAGTTAAAATACACTCCTCGTTGCTACTAGGCTGAAGTCACGTGTTCATGAACAGACAGGCTTAGCAAACTTAAAAGATAAAGAATACAACGATAAGAACTCCCTCAAAGCAAGAAAAACACGGTCTAAAATACTACAACTACTTTAGTCCCTTTTATGTCAGGTTCTTCAGCATATATGACTTCTCCTCCATACCACTTTCCTCTATTTCTCAGTAGCGCTACATTTTATTTACTTCTTTCTAAATATGCATTTCTTTTCCCTACAACACATCAACGAGGTGAATACGATGTTTTAATGACCAGAGAAAACATTCACCGAGGCCGAATGCCCAAGAATATTGGTTTCCTCCGTGCCCATTCGTAAAACGTCCGGTTTTCATTTTCCCGGATCAGCAAAATATTTTTTATAATTGGCAAGTTATATCAGCTAAATTGCATACAGTCGCATTTCATATTATTGCCTAGGTAGCATAAAATTTTCCTATCTTTCATTTGCGAAACAGTTAATATATTATCTAATACGAACTTAAAATCTAACCGAGGCAATGCATCCTTTTACAGCCCCCATTCATTCTATAGCATTTCTTGGTTTAACAAATGTACGAATCTACGCTATTTAGCTGAGATTATTAAGTGCGAATCTACACAATTTAGCTGAGATTATAACTTTTCTAATTAGACAATATATTGTCTCTCTCCCAAATCAAAAATTGGAAGCATGTTTTGCGAATCTACGCTATTTAGCTGAGATTATTAAGTGCGAATCTACGCAATTTAGCTGAGATTATAACTTTTCTAATTAGACAATGTATTCTCTCTTTCTCAAATCAAAAATTGCAGACATGTTTTGCGAATCTACCCTATTTAGCTGAGATTATCAAGTGCGAATCTACGCTATTTAGCTTAGATTATAACTTTTCGAATTAGACAATATGTTGTCCCTTTCTCAAATAAAAACTGCAAACAAGTTTTGCGAATCTACGCAATTTAGCTGAGATTATCAAGTGCGAATCTACGCAATTTAGCTGAGATTATAGTTCTTCTAATTAGACAATATATTCTCTCTTTCTGAAATCAAAAACTGCAAACATGTTTTGCGAATCTACTCTATTTAGCTGAGATTATCAAGTGCGAATCTACGCAATTTAGCTGAGATTATAACTTTTCTAATTAGACAATATATTCTCTCTTTCTCAAATCAAAAACTGGAAACATGTTTTGCGAATCTACGCTACTTAGCTGAGATTATCAACTGTGAATCTACGCAATTTAGCAGAGATTATAACTTTTCTAATTAGACAAAATATTCTCTTCCTCAAATCAACAATTGGAAACACGTTAGTAGTATATATAACGTAAATTGGCGAAATAGCGCCTCACTGCGCATGCGCAGAACCTTGTGTGACGTCATAAGTGTGCGCAGAAAAAAAAAATGGGGCGGTATTGGGGCGGTGTGCGCATGCGTGATGTGTGGGAGGTGGGTACAAGATGGCCGCCAGTGGAAGATGTGGGAGGTGGGTACAAGATGGCCGCGAGTGTCATGATGTGGGAGGTGGGTACAAGATGGCCGCGATTGTGAGTGAGATGTGGGAGGTGGGTACAAGATGGCCGCGAGTGTCATGATGTGGGAGGTGGGTACAAGATGGCCGCCAGTGTCATGATGTGGGAGGTGGGTACAAGATGGCCGCCAGTGTGAGTGAGATGTGGGAGGTGGGTACAAGATGGCCGCCAGTGTGAGTGAGATGTGGGAGGTGGGTACAAGATGGCCGCCAGTGAGTGGAAGATGTGGGAGGTGGGTACAAGATGGCCGCCAGTGTGAGTGAGATGTGGGAGGTGGGTACAAGATGGCCGCCAGTGTGAGTGAGATGTGGGAGGTGGGTACAAGATGGCCGCCAGCGAGTGTGATTTGGTGGGAGGTGGGCACAAGATGGCCGCCAGTGTGATTTGGTGGGAGGTGGGTACAAGATGGCCGCGAGTAGTAAAATGTATAAAAGGAGTCGATTTTTAGGGAAAGGGGTGTATTCAATCTGACTTACCTGACCTGACTTGATCAGCCAGCCAGCCAGCCAGCCAGCCCTCCTACCTGCCTGCCTTCCTGTCTGCCTGCCTGCATTCTGCCTGTGTGGAATGCATGTCCTGACTTGGTTCTGGTTTTTTTCCATCACGGTTGTGCGCAGGTGTATGACGTCACTTCCGGTCTGCGTGAATCGGGCGTGACCTGGGACTATGGGATGCATGTACTGACTTGGTTCTGGGGTTTTTCCCTCACGGGGAGGTCACGTGATCAGTTCAAGGTCATATCCATTTTTTATCGATATGTCAACTCCACACCCAGTCCATTAAATGCTCCTTCACCTATGCTTCAATTTGATACCTCACTCGACCTGTGGTGTGAGTGAGTGCAAGAATGTATTCATCCGCGGTGATGCAGTCATGTCTGGCGGTGATTCGGTCTCGGGAAAAAGCTTCCTTGCCCAATGCCTACGGACTTTACCGAAGATACACGGACTTTAACGAAAAGACACGGACGTACACGAAAAGACGCGAAGGTGAACGCCATTGTGGGAAACCTCCCACAGACAGGTCAGTACATGCATTTCTATGTTGTTCACGCATAATAAAAGGATTGATCTGTAATCTGTGTTGTTGTTGTTGCTCCCTTTTTTTGGACTAACCCATCAGAATAGTACGTATCACGGACTATACCCGTAGAGCTACATCTGGTCTATAAAACACGTCCCTCTGGATCCCACACCTTCATTTCTACAGAGCCATGGCGGAGATCCAGCCCCATGCGACTCGCATTTTACAGTATGCCACCGTGGTGAATTCATTCACGGGTTACCGAGCAGTGGTCCGGTCCATGTTTGCAGATGGCGACGACAACGAGGGACGACGCCAGATCCTGAACGAGTTCACAGAAGCGGTCCTCCACAGAGTGCACTCGATGGAGAGGCGTGCCATCACTCACCACTGCTGGACTATGACAGCCATCCTTGATGCTCGGGCTATGGACCACGAGCGCTCACGCCGCAACCAGCACCGGCTGGTTGGCCTCATACTAGTCTGTGCCCTATTCACCCTGGCGCTGTGGTATTGACACTATAAATACCAGGGTCAGACAGAGGGTGTGTCATTCACCGTTCGACATTTGGACCAAGCATGTCATCCGTCCTACGAGCCATCCTCCCCCTTACACCTTACCAGGTGGGATTATACGTTTATGAAGATTATGTGACTCTGGTGGAAGATAGTGGCGGGGATTGGAGGGCGTCCCCTGAGACTTTATCGAATACGGTGACACTACAGCGTGATGGGTGGACTAAGTTTAAACGAGTGTTGAGCGGAGAGTTAGACGGACACCTGATCCACCTGGACAAGGCCAACTACGTATACCATACTGCGCTCTACCCACGGGTGGGACGCTACCAAGAGCCGGCTCGAAGTTTCCTCCTAACTCCCTCTCTGTGGTCAGCCTTGGAGAAAATAGGCCCTCTGGTGGACCAGTTATTTATACCCGACGATCGATCACCCCACCAATTGGCATGGGCTCATGCTATCGAACACGCACTAGATGAACCTAATGAAAAAAAAAGCGGATGGAGAAAATACTATATGTATAGAATGCGCAGAGGCTGGAATGACAGGGTCACCTCATGAAGCCACCCACACACACATGACGGGCCAGAACGATGAAGAAGAAGAAAAAATCCGTGATGAAGCCGCGGGGCCAATGGCTGAACCCCCTGAACAACTACATGAACCCGACGACGATGCCATTGATTACCCCGCTACACTCAGTCAGCCCAATGACATGACCACCTGATCCTTTGATCTCACGGGGTTCTCCCTATAAATACGAGAGACAGTGAAATCTGGTACCATTCACGTACTGACCATGACGGAGCATATAGTACTGGCGTATTTCAGCTTGACCCCCGAGGTTTTCCTGCACGTGTATGCGGATAAGGTCGATATCATGGAGGAGGTGGTAGGAGACACGGACCCTACACAACCGTGCCCGGCTCACATTCGTCTGTCCCGGGAGGGCTGGACCAAATTCAAACGGGTGTTGTCTGGTGAACTGGACGGCGACCTCATCCACTTGTGTCACGATGTGTACATCCGACGCGGCCCTTTCTTTGCTCAATTGGCTCGGCTAGATGGAGGTACAGTGCATTTTACCCTTCACCCTGATCTATGGTCTGCATTGGAAGATGCCGTGGTGGATGTGGATGAAGTGCTTATCAAGCGGTCATCAGACGAGTTGGACTGGTCATTGACCATGGCCACTGTGGAAGTCCACGAAGAAAATCAGAAAGAAACTCAGGCCCAAGATATACCCGTTATAAATAAACGATAGAGCCAGGGTCCATCATCATTTTGTCACCATGAAGCGCTGGGAGAAGGTGTTGGATAACTTATACTACAGTCCCGACAGTCCGGCAGCCTATAGTGCATTGTCGGCTCTCTATCGAGCGGCCAAACCTCAGGGGGTACAACGTGCCCAAGTCCGAGATTGGTTAAGAAGACAAAACACCTATACCTTACATCGATCTGTCCGTCGCCATTTTCTACGGAACCGGGTCATCGTGGGAGGAATAGATGCCCAGTGGCAAGCGGATTTGGTGGATATGAGCGCCTTTGCCAAACACAACGATGAGAATCGGTATATCTTGACGTGCATCGATATCCTATCCAAGTATGCGTGGGTGGTACCCATCCGGAGGAAAACGGGGGCAAATCTCATAGCGGCGTTCAAAGGCATCTTCAAGACCGGGCGCAAACCTTTGTATTTGCAAACCGACGAAGGCACGGAATTCCTCAACAGACCGTTCCAAGCCTTTCTCAAGAAACAGAAGGTGTTTTCTTCCATACGTACAACGAGACCAAGGCTTCCGTGGTGGAGAGGTTCAACAGGACATTCAAAGGCCGCATGTATAAATATTTCACCTATAAGAATACAAGGCGGTACATCGATGTTCTCCCGAAACTGGTGAGGGTTACAATCGAGCCTATCATCGAAGTATAGAGAGAGCCCCCATTACCGTGACCCAACGCAATGAAGCCCAAGTCCGGCGTGTCTTGTACCCCAGGCCATCGCAGCGAACGACGAAGGCGGTGTACAAGGTCGGCGACCCTGTACGGATCAGTAAAGTCAGGGCAAGTTCGAGAAAAGTTACTTGCCCAACTGGAGCGATGAGCACTTCCTGATTAAACGGCGCCTACCCCGACAGCGGCGAGTCTATGAACTGGAAGATCTCCAAGGCGAAACGTTGCTGGGGACGTTTTACGACACGGAATTACGGCCTGTTGTAAAAACACAGCAAGACTACTACACGGTGGAGCAGATTTTGAAAACGGAACGTCGACGTGGCAAACTGTTTCATTTCGTAAAATGGCAAGGCTGGTCCAGTTCCTTCAATTCCTGGGTCGCTGCCAACCAGGTGAAACGACTATAAAACCAGACACCACTGCCGTCCTCCTTCATTCCACGTCCGACCCCAGTGCTATGGACCAACAGCAGCTGCCTCCGAAGACAGCGTCTCGCAAAACGCGCAAAGCACAAGTGGTCTTTGGGGTGCTATTGCTAACCCTGCTGAGTGTGTTGTACGGAGGTGTGTTTTACGACGTAGCCTATGTCAGTACGTTACTTAACCAACTGAGAACACCAGCCATCAGTGAAACGGGTCTACAGAGAGCACCGGTCGTATCGAGCCCAGTCACCACCACCACCACCACCACACCCCGCGTACAAGCCACGTCGAGCTCTACACTTACACCAAGTACACCTACTACGTCTCAAGACCCACCGGATTTCATCCCTCACAGTGAACCGACAACGACGACGACCACCCACGTTGTACCCACCCCCAGCACCATCTCTGAACGTGAACAGACAACGACGACCGACGTTGTACCCACCACCACTCCAGTTCACTCGTACGAACTTTACAAGAGCGGGTTACCACGACAACGGATAGACCTCAAACCATGGACCCTCGGTGGCAACATCCCTTCACCTGCGTCATCGCAGGACCGACGGGCTCCGGCAAAACGCACTTCGTCAGGAAGCTCCTTCAACACGCCGACAGCATGATCACTCCACCCATTGCCCGAGTCGTGTGGTGTTACGAAGAATGGCAGGAAGCGTATGCAGCAATGCCCCACATCACGTTCGTGGAAGGCCTACCCAACCTGGCCGATTTGGAACCCGACACCTTGGTGGTTCTGGATGATCTCATGGCGGAGACGGATGCACAGGTCACCCAACTCTTTACCAAAGGCAGCCATCATCGACGGCTCAGCATCATCTACATTGTGCAGAATCTGTTCAGTAAAAACAAAGAACATCGGAATATCAGCTTAAATGCCCACTACCTGGTGGTCTTCAAAAACCCGAGAGATACCACTCAACTGCTGAACCTGGCGAGACAGATGTATCCCGGCCGCACACCGTTTGCGTTGGAAGCCTTTAAAGATGCCACAACCCCTCAGCACGGGTATATGCTGTTCGACCTCAAGCAAGCCACCCCCGACCACCTTCGAATACGGACCGGCATCTTTCCCGGAGAGACCCACCACGTGTACATGCAAAAATAATGTAAACACACCCACAGTGGCGCCTCCAGCTGGGGTTTGTGTGTTTGATGATGGGGAATAATAAAAAGAATGAATACCACAACAGGGTTGACTTTGTCTGTGAGGTGGATAAAAAGGGCAGAGTTGTGGGTTCTAGCATTAGTTGTACAGGATGTCTGCGCGAGTACGGAAGCACGCTCCCACGCTCCGTGTATTGAAGACGACCCCACCCGAGTTAGTCCGAACCATTGTACGCGGTGCGGACCCTGACCTTGTACGCTGTCTGTGCGAGATCGGGTACAACCTGTTAAAGGCAACGTACCACTGACTCCGGCTCAGAAGACCAAGTTGGCCAAGCATAAGACAGGTCTCCGAACCCTAGTCCACAAGCGGGTCCCTCAAACACAAAAGAAAAAGGTGTTACAGAAAGGCGGCTTTCTCGGGGGCCATCTTAGCACCGTTGGCCGCTTCCGTGTTGGGTCCAGTATTGGGTGGACTCTTCGGCCGACAATGAACCACACGAAAAAAATGGTCCTCGTCGAACCACGGTTCCTGCAAAAACTCCAATCACCCTACCCTGTCCCACCTACGGTGAAGACCATAAACAGCCTCGATGGAGAGATGCAACAGATCTTACAGAGACCGGGGTTAAGCGACAGTGAGAAAGTACAACGGTACAATGAGACGCTTCAACGGTACATGACGTTCATGGACCAATACAAAACCCTCTCTACCCCACCGCCACCACCACCACCACCACGTGACAGACCGCCGACCTCAGCACCGTTCCAACAGCCGCCATTACCAGGGGTAGCCCCACAGCCCCACAGTGGGTGGAAGACGAAGTGCTGAAGAGTGTACCTGCCTCGTTCAAGAAACAAGCTGGCCTGGTATTACAACGGATGAAACAGAATCCTAACATGACTTGGAATGATAAAGGCGAACTCCTGGTACAGAATCAGGTGGTCCCGGCACCCACATGACGGATTTAGTGAATGATCTGATGCGTCAACGCAGATCGCACACCGATCCTCGAGGATGGGAGGTCTTCGCTCAAGGCTTGAAAGACATGCATGTACCACAGGAATTGGTGGGGAACCCCCACCGCTGGGACTTTATGCAGCAAACTCAGCAATCACCGAGTGGCCCACTACCTTCTTGGGAAGCCGAATGGGAACCGGAGTCACCCCCAAAACACCACCACAACGGGCACTTTCTTTTCGCGCCTATAAAAAAACACCCTTGATCAAGACACCCCACATCTCCAGAGCCGTGACACGTAGCAAGTCACCGCGACGAGCACGACGCCGCACACAACCGCCCAAGGCGTGGAAGACCTATTAAAACCAACAGCAGCAGCAGGACAGCTCAGTCGCCATGTTTTACCTGACCCTACCCAGTAACAGTTCGCTGGATGTGTTTCCTGACAACACCGTGGCCAAGTACGTCATCCAGTTACCGCAACCGTTACATTTACCTGGACGCTGGGAATGTGCCCTCGTGGATGTCCAATACCCTTACTCGTGGTACAACGTGCGAGCCAATGAAGTGTGGTACGAGGTCACCTACGAAGGCAAAAACACCCGGCTCACCCTGCCCGAAGGCCAATACGATACCCCCAAAGAGTTCATGGGTGGGCTGTCAAGACTGATGCATGATAAGGCGCTACGGGGGTGACGGATAGTGCAACACGCCTGATAGCCTTGCGCTTCAAGAGAAACGTGTTCTTCGATGTCAACGTACACAACGACAAGGCACAGCTTACCCTCACCGATACCGTGAATGTGCAACTCAGTCCTACACTACAGCAAATGCTGGGTTTCGATCTACAGACGTTCGCTGGTCCCACCCAACACCATGGCGAGATGCCGATGGATATGAAGTCGGGTATGTGCGGACTCTACGTCTACTCGGACGTGGTGGACAACCACATCGTGGGCGATATCAACACACCTCTGTTACGGGTGGTCCCCATTAAAAAGACGTATGGCGATCAAGTCACCCACAGTTTCAACCATATCATGTACCTGCCCGTACGACATACCGATATCAACTCGATCACGGTGGATATAAGAGATGACACGGGACGAGCGGTGGCATTCGAACGAGGAAAAGTGGTGCTGACACTTCATTTTCGACAAGCACGTGCTCCCCACTTTGCATAATGAAAGTACCTTACGAGTGCGATGCACGCAGCTATGCCCACTATTATGCCCAACAGGCCGGGGGTGGCTTTCCGGTCTTTAGCGGTGCACGCATGCAACGAGGACATGGACTGGGGAACATACTCGGCAGCATTGTGAAAACGTTCCTGCCCTTGGTGACGCGTGGGGTGAAAGCAATCGGCAAGCAAGCGGTACGCAGTGGACTGCAAGTGGCCGGTGATGTCTTGGGGGGTACGGCACCCCGACAAGCCTTGAAACGACGGGCCAAAGAAGCGGGAGGCGTCTTGGTGGCCAAAGCACAACGCACCGTAGGGAATAAAAGAGCTGCCCCACCGAGATCACGCACCAGTCGACGACCGACCCAGCGACAACGCACATCCAAGAAGACCCGGGATATCTTTTCTTAAAACATGGCCTTAATCCACGCCGAGTCCTGCCCCTCCACCAACAGTGAATTTGATTTGTGGACCGTGCCGCCCACACAAACCAGTGTCGAACAAGGATTATGGGTGGAGCATCTCCCGCTTTCCAGCATCAACGAAACCGGGCCCATCGAGTTCACCATCAGTAATGCGGATACGGCCTATGTGGATTTAGCCCATACCTACTTGTATGTGAAAGCCAAGGTGGTCAATGGAGCTGGCACGAGACTCGTTGACCAAGCAACGGTGGGCCCGACGAATCTCTGGCTGCACTCGATGTTTCAGCAGGTGGATATTTTTCTCAGCGACAAACTCATCAGTGACTCCACCAACACGTACCTCTATCGAGCCTACATCGAGACACTGTTGTCGTATGGCCGAGAGGCTAAAAATCTCAGCTGACAACCGCTTTATTCTACAGGGACACGGCCGAGCACATGGACACGGCGGACAATGGGGGATATAACAAACGGAAGGCTTTCACTGCGGACAGTGCCTCGGTGGATATGATGGGTCGACTGCATGCAGACATGTTCATGCAAGACCGGTACCTCTTGAACAAGATCCCCATCAAAATCCGACTGATACGTGCGCCTCCCACCTTCGCCTTGATGGCCACTAACGTAGAGGGGCATGTAGCGGACTATAAGATTGTCATCCAAGACGCAGTCCTGTATGTCCGAAAAGTGAAACCGAATCCAGCCGTTCAATTGGGACACATGAAAGCCTTGGAAACAAAACCAACCCAGTACCCTATCCGACGTGTACAAACCAAAGTGTTCTCTGTGCCTGCTGGAAATATGGGCGCCAACAAAGAAAACCTGTTCCTGGGGGAACTACCCAAGCGATTGATCCTGGCCTGTGTGGAAAATACCAGTTTCAGCGGAGCCTACCCAGAGAATCCGTTTGACTTTAAACATTTCGGCATCAATTTTGTGGCCCTGCATGTGGATGGACAACAGGTGCCAACCACGGCCTTAACCCCGAACTTTGGGCGGAGGAATTTCATTCGAGCCTATCAGAGCCTGTTTACAGCCACCGGTCAAATAAACCAGGACGAAGGGAATATGATCAGTCGGGAGGACTACGGGAACGGATACACGTTGTTCTGTTTCGATGTGACCC
>JAVTVY010007742.1:0-44468 GCA_036873755.1 Hanleya hanleyi
ATCTTCTATGACCTGGAAAGCGGATTGGTCTTCCATTTCTTTTAGGCCCATTCCTGAATTTATCGCCAAAAATGAGTCTGTTCGTTCAGGTCCGTGTGCTCAACGCTCGTATTCCGTTCCTGCGTTATCAGACTTTGTACATGGTCTCGAGGACGATCTTCTGCTATGTCCTGTTCGAGCCATCCGCCACTATCTTACTCGTACCGACCCCGTTCGCGGCTCTCGGCGCCTGTTATTTCTGTCTCTACGCCCAGCTGCAAGGCGTGACATTACAAAAAATACCATTGCCGCTTGGCTGAAGAAAACCATTAAGTGGTCTTATCAACTGGCCATTGACTCCCCTCCACTGTTGTCTACTGCTTCTTCACATGAAATCCGAGCCATAGCTACGTCATGGCCTTTATGGAAGAACTTGTCCATCCATGACATTGTCCAGTCTTGTGCCTGGACGGCGAACTCCACGTTCACCAATTTCTATCTGAGAGATATGTCACTCCAATCAGATAGTGTGACCACGCTTGGGCCTTTGGTAGCCGCCCAACACGTGGTCCAGTAAATTTCAAAAAGGGGGGGGGGGCGGCATTTTGGATCACCACAGCAAATCAGACAACTTGCTGTATCATCTCATCTCATCTCCCATTCGTATCATATCTGGAAGGAAGAAATAAGTCAGATGGCCAACCGGGGATGTCCATTTCATCGTTATGAAGGCCTGACACTATGGTGAGTTGTTCAACTTTGCCTTAACTGAGGTTTGCTTGTGTCTTTCAGAAACTGACTTCCTTCTAGATGTCTCAGCTGGGTCACCTGTGCCTCAACTCACAAGACACCCGCTCCAGGCCTAGTGTCATCAGTAGTGAAGAAAGTACAGAGAGTTGAAGAGTGCGCAGCTCACCCAGGGAGCAAACATGGCAATTCCAACGCATCTAATTTCATCACTCCAAGTATGGTGAGTTGTCCTCAAGAAGCTTGCGGTCTGAGAGTGGTGTGGACTTGGTACCTTCCAAGTTTTGGGCACCGCGTTCCCCTTTACTTACGGTTGGATCAAGGATCTCCCTGTATGCAATGGCTGTGACGGAGATTCCCCCTAGTCATACAGTGTCTACCAAGAGGACCTTCTTGTTGCCTAGGGTGCCCGGGTTTCCTGCGACTTGGTGGAAATGTGTACCACATCACAAGCACAGTTACATGGATGGAGACACTCAGATAAGTAAAACTGTATCAATTCCTTCAATTGCCCTATGAGTCTGAGACCAGGGTTAACTTGATGAGTAATAATGTCTCGAATATATACCCATGTCTGTGTCGTTCCAGCGATTACTAGTCTACCTTGGGAGTTACCACGAGGCCGAGATTCCCGCCTCCATATGTTGGTACTGTGGCATAATTGAAACAGGTTTACGATTTGGGCTACAAATATTAAACATTTATAAACAATGTTTCTATTTGTTACCAAATCAAACCTGTTTCAATTTGATGGCCCTCCCTCCGTCCCCTCATGCCGGCCTTAAACACTACAGGTCTCGGTAATTATAATGAGAATAGAGGGCGAGTATGGCTTGGACTGAGCCTATATAGTAATCCTGCTGGAATGAGGTGGGAGAGCTCTCCTAGGGGCGGAAAACTCTCCGCTAGGGGAGCTAACTTTTAGTTTTAAACTTCCGTTTTCTACGTTGTATCATCTTCCTGACGGAGATTGAATGGCATAATTGAAACAGGTTTGATTTGGTAACAAATAGAAACATTGTTTATAAATGTTTAATATTTATGACAAAAGGACTGTGACCTCGTGGGCGTCATCTGTATTTCTTGAGAGGGAGTCATTTTGTATGTTTACTTATTAGAGAGTCCAGTAATTTGTGTTGTCCAACGTAGGAAAACAACATACAGTTGGGAACTGGGAGGGGTCATTCGCACCCTTAGACAATCATTGAGAAATACACTTTTCAACAAGTATATACATTGCTAAAGCAATGAGGCATATTTTTAGCTGTATCAAGACAAATTCTAGAGGTGTGTAAAATTATCTTCAGGAGTGCGCAGTATGCTTAATTGCATTTAATTCTATATTTGTTGAAGATTGCATTCGCTGATTGACCCCAACTGCTTCATCTTTTTTACAGCATCCAATTACCATAGAGGTGAATGAGAAACATCTGTACTGGTAAGTTATACATTCATATCACCACCTTCATCCACAACTGCTTACCTGGAACATAAAACATGAGCATACATGAAAACAATCATATAAAAAGTATTAAACTTATACTCTAACTATTTGAAGATACTCACACTGTCTATCAAAATTTATCAAATTAGATGGATGTTGCTCCCAAAATTCTCAGCTAGAACAATTTTTAAAGGAAATCCCCATCTCTTTACCTAGGAAAGGGAGGAAAACTGTTAAAAAGATAGAAAATGGTCGCCAAAGAACAAAATGAACCACTGATTCTTATATATTGTATATTTTATAAAATGTAAATATTATTGTACGGCTTAGATAAAATACAGTTAGGCCTTTTGTTTTTTATTTGTTGGTTCACGGATCTGAGTGATGAAAAAACCAGGTCGACAGGAGGGGAAAAAAAAAAAAAAAAAACACACTCTCACATATACACAAAATTACACTCATAGTGTAATAACTTCGATACAGCCGAATACAGTTGTAACACTGGGTGTACATGTATAATAGCATGTAGAAGTCACAGAAAAAAAATATATGCACTTTGTGGCATGTTCAATGAAAGGACATTGATGTCTTCAAAGTGGTTTGACAAGACAAGACTCCTCTGGTTTTGCTGTCTTTTTTTCAACATCCTCTCAAAAGAAAACTTTTGATGACCAGAGTTTGTGAAGTTGTATTTAGTACTGACCACAGTTTCTGAACTTGTAAATAATTATTGGTCCAAATTGGGGGCATGTTGTTGTATCTGCAAGATATCTGTATTTACTCAGAGTTAAAAAGTACTCAGTACTTTTCCTATTGACTAATTGTACAAAAGTTTCAAACATTTTATTTATAAAAATGGACGTCCTTTCGGCTGTGAAAAATACATACAAGATTCGGCATCAACAACATGCTACCACCCATGGCCCTTAAATCACGAAATATAGGCCCCCTATAATATTGGGGGTTACGAAAAGCGAATGTATGAAGATCGTGACCTTTCATTCAGGAGGGCATCTCTTCTCTTCGCCATATCCATCATAATGGAACAGCTCACCTGGGTCTGGCGTCCTTGTCAGATGGGATAACTTGAAGGAATTTACTCCGGAAGGAGTGCAACCCTGACATCGGGGTAGACAGGTCACATTCAGAGACGGCACCATCTTCATGTTTTGACGACTTCATGGAGGAAAGCGTGTCAGCCGACGTAATACATTTGCAGACGATGTCCCCAACAGTATCGCTGCCGCTCGTTACATTGCTGAAAAGATTTAGTCTTGACATCCGCCCCTTTCTTTACGACGGCACAGATGTAAAAACTGCCCGCCATCCATCCCGCCATTTTGTGACAGCGCGCCACAACAACTTTGCAGAATTATCTCCCTTGAAAGGTCCAAAATGGATGCGCGATGTCTACAGATACCTCGTGTCTAAAGTTTCACTCTTCGACAGTATATATTTTTGTATACCTCAGCCTTTCCACTGAGTCATCCTGTCGAGAATTGTGATTTTTTTTATCAGAGGATATAAAAATAAGGTCACTAGCAAATTTGTACGTCGGCGGAAATAAAAAAGGACAAAATCTTGATTTTTTTTTTTTCCACTTTTCGGAAAAAGTGAGTCGGCGGATCCGTGAACCAACAAATAAAAAACAAAAGGCCTTACATAAAAAATATATAGCAATTGGGAGCAACCATAAAATATGTACGCCGTTAGGCGAGGGGGAGACGCATTACGGTACTCCTGACAAGCGGAGGGGGTGTAAGTCATTTGTATATGTACGCGAGATATATAAATAAACTCAAAATAGGCAATGTGGAAATTATTCTCTGACGTTGAGTTGATCAAACGATATTCAATTTTAATAGCTTGTTTGAAGCAGAGGATATTCTGTCACTGGTTGTCAGAGAAACATGAAAAAAATCCCTCAACTGAAGATGTATTAAAACAACTTGTGATGTTCATAACTAATTTAATTGATCCCAAGTAAAACCTAGCAGATTTCAGAACAAACTAAAGCTAACTTCCCTTTTAGACTGTTTACAAGAATAATTGGGTTCAGCTTTATTTGAATGATTTCAGCTCCCTGAATCTCTTTTGTGGTTCCCACAAACTTTGCCAGCAGTGTATATATCCAATCTCCCAATACCCGTGTCCACTTTTCTATAGGGCCTGGGGCTTCCAAGGCAGTGTTCTTCTTCCTCCATGTGGATATCAAAAATACCGGATTTTTAGTGCACATATTTTACGGATGCTCCCTTAATCAATCATGTCTTTATTTGGTAACACTGAAGACATGATCAATAAATATTAACTGTACTTGTTCACATGTTTGTTGGTGATTATCCATTCCAGTTACAAATGTGATGATTATGTTCTCAATGACAATGCCAATGGAGATATCCAGTTACTAAGAACGGCCCTCAGTGCTATCGCCACACAGTCCTTTGCTGAGGTTGAACCCAGGGGGAGACGACTCCTGCGCTCATTTTCCATCCAAGGAGATGAATGGTGATGCCACATGCTTTTATAATCCATTTAGAATTAAGAGAATATCTTGTTACAGGTGTTATTCCCACTGATGGTGAATGAAAAAGCTGAAATCCAATATCATCACAACGAAATTATTCACTTAATTATAATTATTCAGTGGATACATTTACCTGAAACTGTGAGATAAACTATTGAGAATATTTCCTCTCTGTACTTATTGTGAGTCATCATTGTTCTCTTCAATAATAGGCCTCATCCTCATCAAGTTTACTGTTCTATTCTATTAGCTCGGAGGCTAACTTGGATGAAGACAAGATTACAACAGCTGATATATATAGGAGGTAGGTAACTGTTATTTGCCTTGGTCGCAGTCACACATTTAATGTTATGGCTCTTTAAGACCATTGAGAGCTATCACAATCATTGGGCTCTTTGATGGCCACCAGAACTCTCATTAACGGCTGCCATCATGGGGAGAGTTCATTAATGCAGGGGTGTGAAACCTTCACCAATTCGTGAAATTCCACAAGAAACTAAATTCTGAGAATTTCAGCTGAAATTTTGTTCTCAGAAATACACCCTAACTTCGCTTTCATTTGAGCCAATTTACAGTTGAATGTTGAAATACTAATTTTGCCTTTGCCATCTATGGAGTGGTCAATGCAGGTTTTACAATGGATGCATGCACTGATAACATTGTCATCATTGAAACTGGTTTGCAGGTTTGCTGAGGTTGGTGCTCATCACAAGAAATTTTAAGAGTTACCATGACTTCTGGGACCACTATAAACGCTGTATCACACACATGGATTATTTCAATGTCTTACAGGAAACAGCTGATTGGAAGAACATTCCAGGCTTGGAGAGATCTTGTGCAGAAAGAGAAGTTAGATAAGGTGGAGTATTATATTAGATAGATAGATTTATTTGCACACTTATGCCACGAGAGCTAAAGGCAATACAAACACAAACATACATGGCTATACATGTACAATGCTAAATTATAGGCCTTAAGGGCACGCTAATCTATATACAGACAGAGAATAAACAGATAAGGTGGAGTAATAAGTTAGATTAGGTTAAGAATTAAGTCAGATAAGATGGAGTATTAAGAAATGTTCAGCTAGATAAGGCAGAGATTTAAAGAGTATTAAGTTAGATTAGGCAGAATAAGTTAGATAAGATGGAGTATTAAGTGAGATAAGGTGGAGTATTAAGTGAGATAAGGTGGAATATTATGTGAGATAAGGTGGAGTATTATGTCAGATAAGGCAGAGATTATAGCATTAAGTTAGATAAGGTCGAGTAAGTTACATAAGATGGAGTATTACGTTCAGGTGGAGTCCTAACTTAATAAGGTGAAGTATTAAGTGAGATAAGGTGGAGTATCAGATAAGATATTTGGAGCATTAAGATATTTGGAGCATTAAGTTAGATAAGGTGGAGTTTTAAGAAGTATTACGTTAGATAAGGTGGAGTATTATGTTAGATAAGACAGATATTGAAAGAGTGTTAAGTTAGATAAGCAGGGTTTCATAGAAGTCCAAATTTTTGCCACCGGATACTGAAAATTCAATATTTTTTTCACCTGAATTGAGTATTTTTACTTTTTTGTCGCCGGCCGACAGACTTCTATTGAGTTTATTTCTAATTTTGCAACCGCCATAAGTAATGTATATAACAAATTTTCATACGACCATCAATGGAGCCTGTCAATACTGCTATATATTTGAATTGTGAAAATAAAGCAACAAACAGATAATTTAACATCTTCAGTTTTATGTTCTTAATTTACCAGGGTCTAAGATACCATCTATTTTTCAGCACATTTATGTCACATTGTGGATGTCAACAAGACATGATTACACAAGGCAATTCAAATTGATTTTTAAAATTACAAACTTGGTAATTTTGAATGAAATCGAGGTATCAGTTCCTGGCTTGCAAATGATGTCCAATTCAAGTATGCAAGTTTTGAAACGTTTCAGCTACGCTAATTGAAAACCACTTGGATCTGGACCAGACTTCCCTTTCAAAATCTTACATTATAAATTTGATGTGAAATTTGGCAAATATTCAGACTAAAATTAGAAGTCCAGTACAACTTCAGACTGAAGACCAGCAATTGTCATAACTGCAGCTAGTCCTTGGTGACCATAAACTCATAAAAATGAAATGAATTAGAGAATTCTGTTTGAAAAGGCGCACAATTTTGTAAACTATTGCGCATAGGCAGCTGGCTCACTTTCGATAGGATCATGCGAACTCCAGATAGATACATAAGTTTACCATGTTTGGTTATTGAAGGCTGCAAATAAGTGCCAACAGTTTGAATTGACCACCCTTATTGAAAGAATGGATTTGCCCATAACGTTTGACCTAAATCCTGTAAATGCAGTCACAGGCGGCTGGGACAATCTTTATGCCGGCGCCATATTGAACGTACGTAAAAAAAGAGAAAAGGCTGGAAACGGTGTTCAAGGCTTCTCGCCAAACGGGCGTAAATAAAGCTTTATCTTCTCCAAAAACTATACCACCTTTCCCCTAGGACCCCCAGCGATGCTCATGCACACTTGGGTCGTCAACACCAGGTGTTTTATCCGAGTTTTAGCCGTCAATTCAAAATCAACCCATTGGACTGTTTACCTGAGACAATGACCCAGTTTACATACGAATCGCCATTCCTCGGTCCTTTCCGCCTCCGCTCCGACCAACTCGAGTTGGAAATCCCCTACGCGTCAGCCGGAGCACGTGACCTACCAGCGGATCAACGGAGGCGGAAAGGACCGAGGAATGGCGATTCGTATGTAAACTGGGTCATTGTCTCAGGTAAACAGTCCAATGGGTTGATTTTGAATTGACGGCTAAAACTCGGATAAAACACCTGGTGTTGACGACCCAAGTGTGCATGAGCATCGCTGGGGGTCCTAGGGGAAAGGTGGTATAGTTTTTGGAGAAGATAAAGCTTTATTTACGCCCGTTTGGCGAGAAGCCTTGAACACCGTTTCCAGCCTTTCCTCTTTTTTTACGTACGTTCAATATGGCGCCGGCATATAGATTGTCCCAGCCGCCTGTGATGCAGTACACCAGACTTTTGTTGATGGGGCAGGCATTTGAAATGTTTCTGTGCTGCCCTAATGTGGGACACTTGTTTCAGGATAATAGACAGATCAGTTAAATTCAATGCCAGAAAATAGATGCCTAGTCTAGTAATTTCAAAAATCAACTTCAGTTGTTTTGGTTTGTTTGCACCATGGAGGTAAAAATTGGATCCGATTTTACCTCCATGTTTGCACCATCTCGTTAAATTTAAAAAAAGTTTTGACAGTATAAAAAAAATTCAACTCTTCTTTATGTATCTTCAAATCAAAGAATGATCTAGCTAGGTTTATATTGTGGCTAAATCAGTTCGCTGTCTTTGAATTATCCATTCAAACTTTATTAACTACGGTACAATCAAACTTTGGTTTCAGTTTCAACATCGTACAATGCGTACATGCCAGTTTCTTTACAACAACAACACGACAAGATCGTTCAACTTTGAGTGAAAACAAATGCCCTATGCGAAGATTACATCGTCTCCTTTATCATAAATACTATTCAGCGATGGTCAGATATTTACCTGTCCATTCCAAGGAGAGTTAGACATCTTTGGGGGCTCATCATTCCCACATGTCAAACTTTCCCTGCAATTTTTTTTTTTTCGCCACACAACGCAATTCGGAAACCTCCACATACATTTAGTATGAATACAGGCTTTAGGGTTACCGACGGCATGACCCCGATAACAGTTCGGGAAACGGACATAAATAATTAGCGCTCGGCAAAACGAAGTTTAACCTAGCGGTACCGAAGTTCACGGAAATGACCGAAGATGCCGACCTATTTATTCGGTTTATTCTGGTATTCCCCATTTCCCGATTGTTTGCCCGCAATATATTTCGATTATAAATTACGAAATTACGAAGTATTGGCCTCTGGAGACTTCAGTTTTCTTTCTTCCAAAATTTCAGTTTTTCCCTTCTAAAACACTCAAACTTCAGTTTTTTGGTGGCAAAATTGAGTTTTTACGGGAGTTTTGACACCGAATACCGGTGTCAAAACACGACGTGTATGAAACCCTGATAAGGTGGAGTTTTAAGAAGTATTACGTTAGATAAGGTGGAGTATTATGTTAGATAAGACAGATATTGAAAGAGTGTTAAGTTAGATAAGGTGGAGTGAGTTACATAAGATGCTGTATTAAATTCAGGTCGAGTACTAAGTTGATAAGGTGGAGTATTAAGTTACATAAGGTGGAGTATGTGTCTATCAATACACAATATATCATAGAAAGTTAATTATAAAAGATTACTTCAACAAAATTCACATGAAAAAATTTGCAAAACCCTTCGATTCTGGCTTGGAATGAATATATATTGTTGCTCAATAGAGGAGATGAGTTTCTCAATACCTGATTATCATGATCATGCTAATTAATGCAATGTCTCGTCTATTCAATTTCAATGACTGGTTCAGGGGAGATAACTCTACTACACTGGATATGAAAGCCCTCTATTCAAGGTGTATGATTGCACTTGACCCTCATGATAACATGGTCCATTACAAAGCAGGGTTCAGTATAGCACAGCTACCGTTGTGTCCTCCAGTATATATGAGCAATATGAATGCTGATGCAATGAAAACTACTGCAGTGTGATTCCCCGATAATGCAGCCAATATTTTGTCCCCCAAATTCAGCGTTATATTGAGGCACAAGTGTATGTGATAGTGATACATCGAAAGTGAATTATTACTGAGTTTTAGACAAACTATGCATGAAATCTTAAATAATGTTTGCTTTGTTCTTAATATTGACAGACGCCATCACCAAAGCGCTGCCGAGTACTAGACCCTGTGCGCTCACCGTCCGTTACCCCAATATTGAAGAGGCCGAGCATTATTCCAGGTGTAACTGGATTACGTAACCTTGGAAACACCTGTTATATGAACTCAATATTACAGATCCTCAGGTACAGCCAGCATGGTTAGCAATGGCTAACAGTTCCACAAAGTAGGCTAGTATTATAAAGTCAGGCAATCTGGTCTTGTGCCATATGTAGTCTGATTTTCATATCAAATCTGTTCTACTAAAGACAATCCAAAAGATGTTCCTAAAATACCAATTTATGCTACTTGGTAATTAATGATATATTTTGTATTTATTCATTTGGATACAGTTTATTAATCCAGTTGTTTATCTTGATATTTTCATTGATAATACATTTCTCTCACAGCAATCTTGGGAATTTCCGAACATTTTTCCGGAAGTATTATTCCAGCTCTGAGTTGTCCCCCTGGAATAGCCCCTACATTTGCCCCACAACGAAACCTGTTAGCCCTGACTCTCCAAAACAGTTCACCAGGCAAACAACAGTGGAACTTTTCCAGGTCAGTTGGCCCATTTTTCTCAACCATAACAAATCTTTTATATTTGTGCAAAACATTGTAGTTATCTCCTTTTTCTGTTGAGATACCAGAAATCAGGACTATGTTGGATGTTCTGAAATTCTCAGTGTTTACCCTCCTGAATATGAGAGTATTTTTATCATTATACCAGTTCTTTTTCCATTGATGGACCACCTTCATATGATCCACTGATTGCCTGACTTTATAATACTAGCCTACTTTCTGACTGCTTCAAGATGCTGACCAGCACTGCAGCTTTCATTTTAAAAGGGCATGGCACATATGGGGTTCACTTTTGAATATAAGGAAGCGCAACGGTCGCTTCCATCTGAGAAGGGCACTTGAGTTGATAAAAAGTAAAGTTTCACTTTTGAGAGATCTCTTGTTCCGAAATGGGTTTGTCTGAATTTTCTAAAACCATCTTGGCTGTGGACCTGCTTAATATGTGGATGTGTAGATGGATATTTTCAGTCATCCAGGCTCAGGAGCAAATAAATTATAGAATATAAAACAGAGCAACCGATTAAGATGGTATATAATTTTGACATTTCAATATATAGGGCCAAAGTTTTGAACTGGCTAAACTGGAGATAAGGCGAAAAAGCTTCAGATACATATCCTATGTGATAATATGCTTACATTAATACAAATAATGACAACTAGTAGTTGGTAATATTTGCAATTGATTGCAAGTCATTTGATTCAGCATATGTATTAAGAACTATCCCAGACTGAGCACACATGGAATCATTTCAACATTAAACCATCTCTATGAAGGGATATTGGCATCTTGGGATATTCTTCAGTAACTGGTTTATACATTATTTAAGTGGTACACCAAATATAGCACTAGCTAATTTCAGGTTTGCCCTTATTGTCTATGCAATATTTTGTGGATGTTTGCTTAGCTTATGCACAAGAAGTGCACATGGCACATCTTTGGTCAAATTGTTTAGGTAAATGTATAAGCTGTTAATGTTATATTCCCATTGTCACTAACAGTACTTGATTCTTGTGTATTTCTCAGCACCTGTCCACACCCCAGACTTCAGGTGGAGATATTAAAGGAGGACTGAGTGGGGGGAGTACCCCCATTACTCCTTCCAGGGCCAACTTGTTGGACACTGAACAAGTCTTTGTGTAGGTACCAGTTTGATTTTGGCCATTCTAGGCACATACTATTCTTTCCTGTTTCTGGTCAGCACACGCGTCATTTTGAAACATGCCTATCCACCCTTTCTCTCGTGATCAATCCAAGAGTTACCATCCTTGGGTGCATAAAGCTGTTGAAGTAGTGTGAGAAAGGAAGGTTTAGGGTGTTGATCAGACATTCTGTGTACACAATTTGGGTTCAACTATTAAGATACAAAAAAAAAAAATACAAAATTAAAAAACTGTACCTTACCATACCACTTTTTCTGAAGGTATTCTGCCTTGGATGTTAATGACCCTAAGTGGGTGACCAGCATGAGTTTTGTACCATGTCTGTTGCCACAAGGGGAAGATAAATTTCCTCTATATGAAGGCTGTACATGGATAGTCACACATGTCCAGCTAATCATATCATAGTATGTTATATCGTCGCTATATGGCCAAAATACTGCTGAACGCAATGTTAAACCCTAACTCACTCACCCCTTGAATGTTAACTTTGTACCTCATGATAAAACCTCATGTTTTCTTAATTGTGGTAGTAATATAAAACTGTTATATGCAAACAGACGATGTAGGTTGTCCGTCCGAACATTGCAGCGATGAAATAGTACGAACTCTTATTGAATGGTTGTGTTTTAAAATTCTTGATTTGTCAGATATATGTGAAATATTAAGTTTTCGAGAGAGAGAAGGAGCGGTCCAGATTATATTTGGTTTCTATTGAACATGTTTCTACTTCAGATCCCTGTGTCACGAGTTACATGGTTTGTTCAGAGTATTATGGTCGGGGAAGTGGGCCCAGGTCAGTCCTCATGCCTTCTTGCAGGCCGTCTGGAACGTCATCCCCACATTTAAAGGTTACTCCCAACAGGATGCCCAGGAGTTTCTCTGGTAGGTCCTTACTTCATGATAGGCCTTGTTGCTTGGAGCTTGCACAGTACAATCTCACTGTGGTCAGTTAAGCAGGGAACACACAACCAAATATTCTGAGACAAATTGATATGGTTCGACATAATTTGTTCTTGTGTAGGGGAGATGGCAAAATTTTGATTGACCCCAAAAAAAACCTATGAATCCTTATCAGAGCCAAAGATAACTCTTTATGTGTATACGTAGTCATAGAAAATATGGAGCTGATTCTGAGAATGGAGCTGCACCAGCATAGCATTGCAGCGTCGATCTCTCTTCTGTGTTGCGTGAACTGTGTAAAAATGTGGGGCGACAAGATAATGTCAATACTCCTAAAAGGAATAAAGACCATATGAAAGGTAGTTCTTGGTGATGGAAGGCAGTGATATATTCAAGCTCGATGTATCATGTTGGATGTGTATGACTGAGTGCTGCCGGCAAATTAAGTTTGTTATTTGTATACACCATCAAAGTAACAGGACAATTTCAAAATATGTAGAGAACTGTGATGAATCACATCTTCAGGGAAATATTGGTCCCCAGCTTTTAATGCTGTTCAGGAAAAAAAAGGTATGAGAGGGGAGGTACCCTGCAAACAGTGTATAAATACGCTTCATGCCTTTGTTGGTATGTTAGCATCTGCAAAGTTTGACTGCCTGCATTGACCTATAAATGCCAACATAATCTTTCCAGTTAGTTATTGGTTATTATCCTGGAGTCCGAGTACGATGACTACAGCACTTCTCGGCCATTTAACAGAGTGGCAGGATAATTAAGATGGTGTAGAGTAAATGCCATACAGTTTTAATCTGTGTAATACAGGTCTTGTCTATTGGCTGCAGAGCGTAATGCCGTATAATGTAGCTAAGGCATGCAGGATATGGACATATCTGTAACATAGTGTAGGGCCATCCTTAATAATAAGTTTGTTGCACATAACCCGACCGTGTGTCCAAAAATCTGCTGATTGAAAACTGTTTATGCCGATTTTCAGATGGGTCATCTTTTTATTTATTTTGGAATATCAGAGTTATCTCCCCTGTCTTCTCTCGGGTAAATGAATGTAAAATGTTCATCAATGAAGAGCAGCAGCTCCACGAAGTGTTTCACTCGCCAGTAGTCGGCGATGTGAGCTCATATTGCACGTTTTGAAGGCATATATTCCATTGTCCAGTCCATAGGGGAATGCAGTTTTCGTCGACCATGTGTATATGGCAGGAATTTCCCTCTTCTGTTCTGTGTTTGCATTTGGTGGAGAGACGAGAGGATAACAACACAGCGAGAGGCAACAGCAGCACAGGACGGGAAAAATATTTCAAAACAGTTGGTTATTAAAACCAGTCATAAAGAGCTCTGTCGCGAATCGACGTGGAACGTGGACATATTTAAGACTCACCAACCACCTCGAGGGTCCATACATCGACAGCCTCCGAGTCTGACCGACTGGCGATGTTTGGATTTCTACTTTTCTCCGACGAGACCCTTGAGTGCGACCAAATGCAGAAAATCTGTATTGCTTTGTTATTTAACCGAAAGTTTGTAACCCTCTATGTCGATAAAGCTGTGAATAGTGCCGGTAGCTCCAGCGGTCTTGACAAATTAGACCCGTCAGCTTAATGTTGACGTTCTGATGTCGGTCTCCAATACGCTTGTCAAAATTCTACCTTGGATTAAATTCCACGTAAAGCACCCATAACTAGTTAGAAGTTTAGTATTTGCCTCACTATTTTCAGTGAATTATATTACGATGCATTTGTATTCTGAATAAAGGGAGGGAGCCTGGAGGTGCTCAATTAAATCATACCATACATTTGTGAAGGGGGCGGGTGGTATGGATGTTATGTGATTAATTCAAGGTAATTCCCTCTACTCCAAATGGTAATGAACAACCTTCTGTATAATTCTGACAGCAATTTTTTTTATTTTGGACCATCTAGTCACTTAGTCACTATTCAATTTCAAGAATGTTTTCAAGGATGTTGATGTCTTACAGGAAATAAAACACCAGCCTGAGTTCAATAGTATCTTGCTTTATTTCCTCCTTGAAGATACCTACCTACCTTGTTTTCTCTACTGACATAATTTTGGTGCCAGACAAAAAGTATTTTTCAAATGACCTTGGTATCTGGACCAAATCACACTAACCTCTTCCACCCTTCCCGAAAAGAAAACCTGACCTTAAAAGAAAAAGTTTACCTACCTACCGACCCAACTTCCTCTGGTAGGGTCGGGTTACAGCCAACAAACATGTTTTTAAGGATGGCCTAGGGAGGAGGGAATCATTTAATAATTATTCTATGCACTGGTTAAAGAAAGTCTCCTGAATTCAAGTTACAACATCATCAAGACAATTGGGCAGTGGGTAGAAATATGAAGTACTCAACCCCCGCTCCTGTCCACTTTTATAAGCCGGTGCTTGGGTGGATTCAGGTTCATGTTGCTTCACTGCATTTTGCTGAGAAGCAACAGGAACTTGATAATTTGATGTCTAGCACTGTAATATCACTTGTCTTTATTGCACCATGTAAGCATCCTGTCTGTGTCTTGTGCGCTGTCCTCAGTGTTTTATAGGGTGGATGGAGGGTGTCTGGTTCCATGCTGCTTCAAAGATTTCTTCTTTGAAGTGGCAGGAACACAACTGGGCTGGGTGGTGCTTAGTTGGTTCGTCGTGATATAGCTGAAATATTGTTGAAAGTGACGTTAAATTCTATCCACTTTTATACTAATTGAATTACAGAAAGTGCATTTCTCCACACAGAAATGGTGAATAATACAAAACATATGTATTAAGATAATACATACCTGATTATCTCTGAAATATGTAGTATGGTCAAATTCATGAGCAAGCCGACCAGAATTTAAATGTTAATGAAGTGATTGAATTCTAGAGAACTCATCAGGCATTTCTTCACACCCAGTGTAGTCATAGTGCCCCAGTTTACATAGTGTCCCAGTTTACATAGTGGCCCAGGTTACAGACCAGCAAACCAGACCAAAACCCAAGGGGTTGTCCAAAAATGCCATATACAGGAATTAGTGCAGCTTCTGAGGCTTCTTTTTGATGTTTGTTTATTTTATAGTGAATTGTTGGACAAAGTTCAAGAAGAGCTTGTGAGATCAGGGAATCCAGATAAAGTGTCGTCTGTCTTCCAAGGAGAGTTGGTCAGTCAGGTGAGTGAGATATATATTGGTTTGTATGCTGGATGTGAGACCTTATATGGTGAAGATATTCTCTGTTAATAAAACCATTGTCTTCTACATTATTGACATTGTCCTAGTTACTCGGGTCTGTGAAAATCATATTTTTTTGGCAGATTTGCACCTACTGCAACAGATGTCCACCCATTAAGTAGGGAGACTGTTGCTGTGCCATATGCATCGTTGTTCGGAAAAAATGTCTAACACCCTGGCTAAAGATTTGATCTTGCAGATTACCATACTTGCAATTGCCCCTCATCCAGCCTTCTTGGATTCTCCTTGACTTTGAACAGTCTTGGTATTTTTAAGGTAACCTGTATGGCGTGTGGTCACCAGTCAAACACCAAGGAATCTTTCATGGACTTGTCATTAGAGTTCCCCAACAGGTACCAGGTCCAGGGACCAAACTGGACTGTACCTAATGCCTCCAGTCATGTGACAGGTAAGGTTAATCAAACTTATACACACGTGTGCACTGATGCTACTGAGTGAAGAAGATGCCACAAAGATGATGTAGCCATTAGTTTTGGTGATTTACCTTCTTTGGATTCTCCTGGTATTGTGAACCTCATACTATCAGATACTCCCAGTCTTAATAAATTAATGTCCTATCAATGCTCTCCAATCATATATGTCGCTATGTAGCATCTTACTGATTTCAATTGAATTTGGTGTTCATAGCGTCCAGCTCACGAATATTTAAAAGTCTTATGACATCACAGTCACATTTTATACTTTACTTGCAGTCGGGGAGGGAGGATAGGGTCATGGTCTCTGCTTTAAGCCAAGGTTTACATCAAGGACCAGTCCCTTACTCTACCCCACATATTGGTGCCAACCTGGCGGGAGGGCGACAACATCAGAAGATTGCTTGACAGCTTTACGTCTGATTCAGCTGAGCCAAACAGAAAGCACTTACCATTATGTTCCCTTCAAAGCACTATGAAGAGCTCTCGGGATTGGTTGACACTCATGTTACTGCAAGCCGGTTAGATTCTGCAAGCGACATATCCAAAAGGCGAAGCAGATAGGATTTTATTTTAATTAGATTGAGATACTCCCTCTGCTTGAGTTCGGATGAAAAACATTTCATGCAGCTCATGTGTGCGTGACTCTCAGCAAATCAATGTTGTCCAATACCGAGGTGTGTTCATTTCAAATAGTTGAGTGTCGAATTTGATGATTCTTCTATAAGCTATCACTCTTGTATACAGATGATGCTGTCTATGTTGATCTTAATTGATAAAGTCTGTATGTGCATGCTCACTAGGTTTCCTGTCTGTCAGTCAGTCAGAGGGTGTTACACTGACAGTAGGAGGCTACAGCTCTGACAAGGAGAAAATGCGTCTTTGTAACGTCATATTCGAGCATCATTTTCCACCTAGTGGCATCACTTGGATGACTTGCATGTGTCGTTGATAACAGATGTGATGTAGAGTTTGAATTCAAGATAGCAAATGTTTGATGATCAGAACACCGAACCATTTGATGAACTGACACAGGAATTGAGGTATACCCTGGCAGTGTAAGATCATAGTGTATGCCTTCACTGTATTATATGAAATGGTTTTTGAGAGAGAAAGAATAAATTGGTCATCAGCGGGATTCGAACCCATGACCCTGGCTAAACACGCTGATGCTCTACCGACTGAGCTATGACAGCCCATAGGTATTACACCTGTGGATTGTCCCTGTATTACAATCTGCAACCAATCAATAAGGTATCAGGAAGATGTGTATCACATGGATTAAATCAGTCTGGTAGTTATAGATACGCTCCACATTACAAGAAGCTTTTTTTGTCCAATCAAAGCTGAGAAACATATCTTGTCAATCTTTTGTTTTTTTGCGCACCTCACTTCACTATCTAGTACTGGCAAGATGAATGTGACTGCATTAAAGACTCGACACAGCTGTGGGTGTGGCTGATGTAGAAAGCATGAACCTGCATGTATAATCACACTTTTTGCGGGGTACTGTGGTTTGCTTCATGCTCAAATTTGGTTTAATAATTGTTATATAGTTTACACATGTATTTATTTTCAGAGCTGCTGTCCACATTCACTCAGTCAGAAATGTTGGAGGGTAATATCTATGCTTGTGAACAATGCAATAGTAAGTGTATGATCAACATTACGTCTCTATTCCATGTTTCTATTGTGAACTGTCTAATATGTTCTTTACGTGAAAGTCTCAGCAGTTCTCAGAATGCATCTATGGTGGTCTTCCCACAATAATATGGTGCTACTCTTAGCCTAGCCTTCATATGAGATGCATTGCTGTTTGAGATAATGAACAGATGCTGTATAAATTCATGTCATCTTACATATGGAACTGACCCTAGATTGGATTACAGCATACTTTGTAAGTAGTTCATATGTAACCAGGAACTTTCATGGGTATGGTACAGAGATCATCACGGGTATGGTGCAGAGATCATCATGGGTATGGTACAGAGATCATCATGGGTATGGTACAGAGATCATCATGGGTATGGTACAGAGATCATCATGGGTATGGTAAGGATGAACATGGTACAGAGATCATCATGGGTATGGTACAGAGATCATCATGGGTATGGTAAGGATGAACATGGTACAGAGATCATCATGAGTATAGTACAGAGATCATCATGAACATGGTACAGAGATCATCATAGGTATGGTACAGAGATCATCATGAACATGGTACAGAGATCATCATGAACATGGTACAGAGATCATCATGAACATGGTACAGAGATCATCATGGGTAGGGTAGGGATGAACATGGTACAGAGATCATCATGGGTAGGCTGAGAATCATATGGGTGAAGATTTTTTCTGAGATCATCATGGGTATGGTACAGAGATCATCATGGGTAGGGTACAGAGATCATCATGGTATGGTACAGAGATCATCCATGGGTATGGTACAGAGATCATCATGGGTATGGTAAGGATGAACATGGTACAGAGATCATCATGGGTATGGTAAGGATGAACATGGTACAGAGATCATCATGAGTATAGTACAGAGATCATGAGTATGGTACAGAGAGCATCATGAACATGGTACAGAGATCATCATGAACATGGTACAGAGATCATCATGAACATGGTACAGAGATCATCATGGGTAGGGTACAGAGATCATCATGGGTATGGTACAGAGATCATCATGGGTATGGTAAGGATGAACATGGTACAGAGATCATCATGGGTATGGTACAGAGATCATCATGGGTATGGTACAGAGATCATCATGGGTATGGTACAGAGATCATCATGGGTATGGTACAGAGATCATCATGGGTATGGTACAGAGATCATCATGGGTATGGTACAGAGATCATCATGGGTATGGTAAGGATGAACATGGTACAGAGATCATCATGGGTATGGTACAGAGATCATCATGGGTATGGTAAGGATGAACATGGTACAGAGATCATCATGAGTATAGTACAGAGATCATCATGAACATGGTACAGAGATCATCATAGGTATGGTACAGAGATCATCATGAACATGGTACAGAGATCATCATGAACATGGTACAGAGATCATCATGAACATGGTACAGAGATCATCATGGGTAGGGTACAGAGATCATCATGAACATGGTACAGAGATCGTACAGAGATAATCATGAACATGGTACAGAGATCATCATGAATATGGTACAGAGATCATGAGTATGGTACAGAGATCATAATGAGCATGGTATGATACAGAGAGCATCATGAGTATGGTACAGAGATCATCATGAGTATGGTACAGAGATCATGAATATGGTACAGAGATCATGAGTATGGTACAGAGATCATCATGAGTATGGTACAGAGATCATGAATATGGTACAGAGATCATGAGTATGGTACAGAGATCATAATGAGTATGGTATGGTACAGAGATCATCTTGAGTACGGTAAAGATGAACATGGTACAGAGATCATCATGAGAATGGTACAGAGATCATCATGAATATGGTACAGAGATCATCATGGGTATGGTACAGAGATCATCATGAACATGATACAGACATCGTTCAGAGATCATCATGAACATGGAACAGAGACCATACAGAGATCATCATGAGTATAGTAAGAGATCATGTCTATGGTACAAAAATCATGAGTATGGTTGAGAGATCATTATGAGTATGGCACAGAGATTATCATGAATTTTGTACAGAGATCATCATGAGTATGGTACAGAGATCATGAGTATGATACAGAGACCATCATGAGTATGGTACGGAGATCATCATGGGCATGATACAGAGATCATCATGAGTATGGTACAGAGATCGTACAGAGATCATTATGAGTATGGTACAGTGATCATTATGAGTATGGTACAGTGATCATCATGAGTATGATACAGAGATCATGAGTATAGGCCCCTTGACGATTATGCATTCACATGATCAAAAATTTGCATAGCTTATGCCTTCCTATACAAGTCACACCTCCATCTCGCAAGAGCTAAATCTGGAAATGTTTATTTGCCATACCTTCAACATTGGAAAATGGACACCGGCAAGGTCTCTATGGTACAGAGATCATCATGAGTATGGTACAGAGATCATCATGAGTATGGTACAGAGATCATCATGTGTATGGTACAGAGATCATCATGAGTATGGTACAGCAATAATCATCTGTATTGTACAGCAATCATCATGTGTATGGTACAGAGATCATGAGTATCATACAGAGATTATCATGTGTGGTACAGAGATCATCATGAGTATGGTACAGAGATCATCATGAGTATGGTACAGAGATCATCATAGGTATGGTATGGTACAGAGATCATCATGAACATGGTACAGAGATCAGCATGAATATGGTACAGAGATCACCATGGGTATGGTGCAGAGATCAGCATGAGTATGGTACAGAGATCATCATGAGTATGGTACAGAGATCATCATGAGTATGGTATGGTGCAGAGATCATCATGAGTATGGTACAGAGATCATCATGAGTATGGTATGGTACAGAGATCATCATGAACATGGTACAGAGATCACCACGGGTATGGTGCAGAGGTCATCATGAGTATGGTACAGAGATCATCATGAGTATGGCACCGAGATCATAAGTATCGTACAGAGATTAGCATGTGTGGTACAGAGATCATCATGGATATGGGACGGAGATCATCATGAGTATGGTACAGAGATCATGAGTATGGTACAGAGATCATCATGAGTATGGTATGGTATAGAGATCATCATGAACATGGTACAGAGATCATCATGAATATGGTACAGAGATCACCACGGGTATGATGCAGAGATCATCATGAGTATGGTACAGAGACCATCATGAGTATGGTACAGAGATCATCATGAGTATGGTACAGAGATCATCATGAGTATGGTATGGTACAGAGATCATCATGACTGATATGGTACGGAGATCATCATGAGTATGGTACAGAGATCATCATGAGTATGGTACAGAGATCATGAGTATGGCATGGTACAGAGATCATCATAGGCATGGTACAGAGATCAGCTCAGGCAGCAAATTCAGAAATCTTTTCCTTGTTTCAGGAAGACGCAGGAAATCTTCCTCAAAGCCAGTCATATTAACAGAAGCCAAGAAACAATTGCTCATCGCACGACTGCCTCAAGTCCTACGTCTTCATTTAAAGAGATTCAGGTGAAGATTTTACATGTTCAACTGTAAGACCACCAAATCCAAACATTATTCCTTTCTAATCTTTGATAGTCGGAATAGAGACGGCAGTTTTCTGGATAACAACTTTTTCATTACTCTGGAGCTAATGAAGGAAATTGGCTAGAAGGTAACTCCAGACCGATAAAGACGCCATTATGCATAAAATTGCCTCGTCTTTCTTTCTTTTTGATATAAATAGTTACAATTAGTGGCATCCATCAGCGCAAAGTACTACACAAAATACTATGCTCCAGGGATATGAAGTTATGTCCCTTGAGTCCATGAGCCATAACTTTCTACCTCTAAAGCATTGTTTCACACGTTAATGGCGGCCACCAATTGTAATCATAAACACAGTTATTTATTGTGCATAGATACATTTCCTACTCTCCATCTCCATGATACTGGTGATAAGACATTACTGAAATGATCAAATCTTCATACTAGGGCTTCACAACATATCGAGTATACCAGATACACAGATTCAGCAACTGTATTGAAATCCTTGTCAAAATAATAAACGGTGAACGTAAAGACTCCATACTTCACTGAACACTACATACTCCACTGAGCACTCGATTAGTCATTGAGCACTCCATTATTCAGAGCACTCCATTATTCAGAGCACTCCATGCTTCACGGAAAACTCCATACTTCATGGAGCACTCCATACTTCACTGAACTCTCCATACTTAGCACTCAATCCTTCACTGAACACTCCATACTTCACTCAGCACTCCATCCTTCACTGAAACTATACTTCAGTGAGCTCTCCATACTTCACTGAACATTCCATACTTCACTTTGCACTCCATATCTCACTGAACACTCCATACTTCACTGAACACTCCATACTTCAATGAACACTCCATACTTCACTGAGCACCCCATACTTCACTTAGCACTCCATACTTCACTGAAAACTCCATACTTCACTGGGACCTCCATACTTCACTGAAGTCACCATACTTCACTGAACACTCCATACTTCGCTCAACACTCCATACTTCGCTCAACACTATACTTCACAAACACCTCTTACTTCAGTGAACACCCCACACTTCACCCAACACTCCATGCTTCACTGATACCTCCATACTTCACTGAAATCACCATACTTCACTTAGCACTCCATACTTCACTGAACACTCCATACTTCACTGAGCACTAAACTTCACTGAACACTCCAAACACTCCATACTTCAGTGAACACCCCATACTTCGCTGAACACAACATACTTCGCTCAACACTATACTTCACAAACACCTCATACTTCAGTGAACACACACACTTCACCCAACACTCCATGCTTCACTCAGCATCCCATACTTCACTGAACACTCCATTCTTCACTGAACAATCCATTCTTCACTGAACACTTCACTGAACACTCCAAACACTCCATACTTCATGACCACTTCATACTTCGCTGAACAATTCACACTTCACGCTTCACTCAACACTCCACACTTCACTGAACACTCCAAACACCTCCTACTTCACTGAACGCCCCATACTTCACTGAACACTCCAAACACCCCATACTTCACTGAACACTCCACACTTCACTCCAAACACATCATACTTCACTGAACACCCTATACTTCACTGAACACTCCAAACACCCATACTTCAGTGAACACTTCATGCTTCACTGAACACTCCTGCTTCACTGAACACTCCAAACACTCCCTACTTCACTGAACACTCCAAACACCTCATACATCAGTGAACACTCCATACTTCACTTAGCACTCCATACTTCACTGAAAACTCCATATTTCACGGAGCACTCCATACTACTTCACTGACCTCACCATACTTCACTTAGCACTCCATACTTCACTGAACACTCCATACTTCACTGAACACTTCATACTTCGCTGAGCACTAAACTTCACTGAACACTCCAAACACCCCATACTTCAGTGAACACCCTATACTTCACTGAACACTACACCCAATACTCCATGCTACACTGAGGATTCTGTACTTCACTGAACACTTCAAACACTCCATTCTTCACTGAACAATCCATTCTTAACTGAACACTCCACACCCCACTGAACAATCCTTACTTCACTGGACACTCCTAACACCCCATACTTCACTGAACACTCCATAATTCACTGAACACCACACTAAACTCAACACTCCATACTTCACTGAACACTCCAAACACCCCATGCTTCACTGAACACTCCCTACTTCACTGAACACTCCAAACACCCCATACTCCACTAAACACCCCATACTTCACTGAACACTCATACTTCACTGAACACTCCAAATACCTCATACAGCAGTGAACACTCCATACTTCACTGAATGCTCCAAACACTATACTTTACTTAGCGCTATACTTCACAAAACAATCCACATGTCACCCAACACTCCATACTTCACTGGACACTACTTCACTGAACACTCCATACTTCATTGAGAACTACATACTTCACCGAACACTCCGTACTTCATCAAAAACTACATGCATCACTGAACACTCAACATTTCACTCAACACTCCATGCTTCACTCAACACTCCATACTTCACTGAACACTATAATTCACTGAATACTATACTTCACTGAACATTCCATAATTCTCTGAACACTCCATGTTTCACTTAACACTCCGAACTGCCATTTTTCTCTGTACATTCCATACTTCACTGAGCACTCCATACTTCACTGAACATTTCATACTTCACTGAACACTCCATAATTCTAACAACCAGGAACTTGTGTTTTCCTACTTCTCCTGATTGTATTTCCCTACATCCTATTGATGATGTATTTAGCTATAAACCTTTTCAATAATTGTATTTGTAGATGGTCCGGGCGGTACCACCGTGAGAAGATACTTACACATGTTGATTTTGATGATATTCTCAATATGGACTCGTACTGTTCTCTCACTGAGGACGACAGTATCACCAAGTTCCGACTTTCTGGTGTAGTAATACATCATGGACGAGGGTTTGGCTGTGGACACTACACCGCTTACACATGGAATGAGGCTGCAGGTCAGTTTTTACTGCTTTAAGAATGGAATAATGCAGCTGGTGGATAACGGGATCAAATCTTGTAACTACTGGAGCACCAGTGCCCTCTATCTCGCTGAAATACAATATAATGATATGATTATTCATCAGTGTAAGTAATTCACTGAGATAGAGGGCACTGATGCTCCAGCAGTTACAAGATTTGCTTCCCTTAGCCATCAGCTGGATAATCCCATTAGGGTCTCTCGGTGATGAGGGCAGTATTCTGGCTGCCTGGTGTAGTAATACATCATGGACAAGGGTGTCACTTCAGCAATAGCTCTCACTGATAAGAGGATATATAAGTCCTACTACAGTACTTACGCCAGTATGCTGTTTGACTACACAACATTGCCTATTTCTGTGCCACATCTGTGTTGTCGGTCGGATTGAACTGAAAATATATTGGGCCATCCTTAAAAATAAGTTTGTTGCGCGTAACCCGACCGACTGTCTAAAAATCCGCCGACTGGAAACATTTTTTGCCGATTTTCCGACTGGTCATCTTTTTATTTTATTTTGCAATGTCAGAATTATCTCCCCTATCTCCTCTCTCGGGTAAACGTATGTAAAACGTTCGCCCAGCAAAAGCAAGCAGGATTTCACTCTCCAGTAGTCGGCATGTGAGCTGATGTCACTCGTTTTGAAGGCATACCCTCCATGGCCCAGTCCGTAGGGAATGCAGTTTTCGTCGTCCACGTGTATATGGCGGGAAGTTCCCCCTTCTGTTTTGTGTTTGATGGAGAATCGAGAGGACAATAAACACATCGAGAGGCAACAGCAACACGGGATGGGAACAATATTACAAAACGGTTGGTTATTAAAACATGCCATAAAGAGCTCTGTCGCGAATCAACGTGGAACGTAGACATGTTTAGGACTGTCGCCACCTCGTGGGTCCGTACACCGACAGATTCTGAGACTGACGATGTTACAACAACAACGATGTTTGGATTTCTACTTTTATCCGAGAAGACTTCAGTGTGCCTAAATGCAGAAAATCTGTACTGCTTTGTTGTTTACCCGAAACTTTATAACCCGCTATGTCGATAAAGCTATGGATAGTGTCGGTGGCTTCAACGGTCTTGACAAATGAGACCCGTCAGCTTAATTTTGACGTTCCGATGTCGGCATCAAATACGCTTGTCAGAATTCCACCTCGGACTAAATTCCACGCAAAGACACAGGTTAGAAACTTAGTATTTGCCTCACTGTTGTCAGTAAATTAAATTACGATGTATTTCTAATCCGAATAAAGGAAGTACCTAAGTATTCAATAAAAGCACACCATAAATTTGCGACGAGGAAGGGCGGTAATGATGTTAATGATTAATTTGAGGTAATTTTCTCAACTCCAAATGGTAATGAACAACCTTCTGTATAACACTGAGAGGATTTTTTTCTTTCCTGTCACAATTTTGGCAAAAGTGTGTCTGGTAGTGGTATATGTAAATTATTTTTTTTTTTGACCAGCTAGTCACTAGTCATTGTCAAGAAGGTGTTCAAGGATGTCGATGTCTTCTAAGAAATAAAACAGTTACACAAGCCTGAATTTAAGAATATTTTGCTTTATACCTTGAAGATCACTAGTTTTCTGTACTGAAATAATTTTGCTGCCAGACAAAAAGTATTTTTCAAATGACCTGCTTAGTATCTGAACAAAATCATACTAACCTCTTCCACCCTCCCCAAAAGGAAAACCTGATCTAAAAAAAAAAAAAAATTACCTACCTACCGACCCAACTTCCTGAGGTAGGGTCGGGTTACAGCCAACAAACATATTTTTAAGGATGGCCTTGTAGTAATGATGATTCCTCATTCACATTAATTCCTAGTCTCCTAGGCAAACCTTGTACCAGGAATGCAACTTTCAATATTGCAACAAACCCAGCAGTCCCAAGTTGACACAGCAAATGGTAATAGGACCTGTATAAGTGAAGCGACATTTTGTTATTTCAGTCCGACTGTCCGATAACATATATGTAGTGTATAGTAAACAAAAATATTGTGGTACTGAAATAACATTGTGTCCCATGTTGGTTTTTAACATGGTATCTGCCTGGGCATTTGTTAAGGTGAAATCTAAGGGGCTACTTCTGCTGATTTCATTCCTCTCCTCTTTACCCTTGTATTTGATGAACAACTCGGAAACTTGCATGGAAGATGCTTAGTACCTTGCCGATAAACAATCCCTGTTTTTTACATGTTCTGATGATTTTCCAAAAAGGCCCTATATTTTCTGTCTGGCAACAATTTTTTGTCTGGTCTAAATCTCGGTTAATATTTGATGGACAATTCTGAAATTCTAAGATGTTTAGAACCTTGTGGATATGCACGGTCAGGTTTTGTTTACTCATTTAGATGATTTTCCACAGAGTTATGGCCCTTTATCATCTGTTTGGAAACAATTTCTTGTCCAGACCATATCTCAGTTACTGTTTGACAGACAGATGTGCACTGTCGTTTTTTTTATACGCCCATCGATAGACGAGGTCGCATATTGCAATCACGATTTCCATCCATCTGTTACCTTTCGCTTGTTCATGTAATAAATCTCCAGTTCCAGATCCAGATCATGGATTGATACCTCATAGGCTGAACAGGAATGCTATTCGTGTTTAGGTCAAAAGGTCAAAGGTCAAGATCACTCTAGTTGAAAAATCAGTAAATCATTGAAAACTGTTATGTTTATGGTATAACTACAGTTGAGAGATGTGGATTGCGATGGCAAAAAAGAATCCTATTCATTTTACCCCTCGGCCATTGTCTGCTTGGTCCGTCCATCTAGTAATACCCCTCGACCATTGTCTGCTTGATCCGTCCATCTGTTCATTTTACCCCTCGGACATTGTCTGCTTGATCCGTCCATCGAGTCATTTTACCCCTCGGCCATTGTCTGCTTGGTCCGTCCATCTAGTCATTTTACCCCTCGGCCATTGTCTGCTTGATCCGTCCATCTATTCAATTAGCCCCTCGGATATTGTCTGCTTGATCCGTCCATCGAGTCATTTTACCCCTCGGCCATTGTCTGCTTGGTCCTTCCATCGAGTCATTTTACCCCTCGGCCATTGTCTGCTTGATCCGTCCATCTATTCATTTTACCCCTCGGACATAGTCTGCTTGATCCATCCATCGAGTCATTTTACCCCTCGGCCATTGTCTGCTTGGTCCGCCCATCTAGTCATTTTACCCCTCAGCCATTGTCTGCTTGATCCGTCCATCTATTCATTTTACCCCTCGGGCATTGTCTGCTTGATCCGTCCATCGAGTCATGTTACCCCTTGGCCATTGTCTGCTTGATCCGTCCATCTATTCATCTTACCCCTCGGCCATTGTCTGCTTGATCTGTCCATCTATTCACCGTCCATCTATTCATCTTACCCCTCGGCCATTGTCTGCTTGATCCATCCATCTATTCATCTTACTTGTTAACACCATATCTCTTCAAGGATTGTATGCAGGCTTTCTAAATTATACCACATATGAAGCTGGTGATAGTCTTAAGATAGGACAGTCACACCAAGGCCTCATTGAGTGCATTGAATTTGAAAGTCACAGCATTATTAGTGAGGTCTCAATTTGCCTCTGTTATTGGGTATATGTAGTCTAGATGGATATGTGAAATATATTAGGGTAATCCCTCTAATAATACAATCACCCTATCAAAATTCAATCATGCACCCACAATATTAGGGACAAAACTCAATCAGCTCTTGTTATCAATCACCCAATAACAACATTGAAATATCGGAGAAATAATGATATTATTTGCATGATTTTGAACCATTTTGTCAACTTTCTGTTCTAATAAATTTGATTTGAATAATTTGATTTTATTCTGGAAAACTTCACTTCCTGTGATTGAATTGTAGAAGGGTTTACCATACCAATAAAGGAGTTATCACAACCTAGCATGATAAACTGCCCAGATGCAATTCTCATGCCTTCATCCTTCTAAATTTCTCTTTGTTTTCCAGAGTCCTGGGTCCACTGTAATGATGCAAGACTAGAGTTATGTCCCTTAGATGAAGTGCTGGCTGGCCAGGCCTACATTCTGTTTTATACTAAACAATCTTCAAATGATGAGGAAGCACCGCTGGCGGAGTCATTGGACAATGTAAATGCGGATATGAGCAATGTAGAAGAGATGTCAGGAACATTGACTACAGTTGATGAAGAGGTGACCTTCAATTATAAATCTCCTCTCTCTCAAGCCAATTCACAGTACACTTCAGACCAGGACGATTCTCGGAACATCCAGAGAAGTTGTAATGCCCTCTGATGATTAGTGATAACCAGACCACTACATCTGCTTCCTGTTTGTGTGTAGTAGTTATAAGTGTGGGTAGCAGGCTGACTCTGGAGGGAGGTACAAGAGCATGATCAAGAGTATGGACTAGGTACACTGTGAAAACATTGAGCCAATTCCAGCTAAATACACCCTGAAGACATGAGAAAATTAAAGATCCTACCAGATACACTGTGAAGACATTGAGCCAGTGGAAGATCCAGCTAGATGTATATATACTTTGAAGACATTGAAAAAATTAAAGATCCAACTAGATACACTGTGAAAGCATTGGGCCAATGGAAGATCCAGCTAAATGCACACTATGCAGACATTGAGTCAATTAAAGATCCAACTAGATACACTCTGAAGACATTTAGTCAATTAAAGATCCAGCTAGATGCACTGTGAAGTCATTGGTTCAATTGGAGATCATGTTTCATAGTTTTTCATTCTTACCCATAAATAACTGAGGTCTGGACTTCGTGACCAAGAACTTTGTTCAAAATCTGTAGCGATCATCCCACCATTGATACATGACAGTCCATCCATCTTGAAAAGCAAATATTATTTGGAATGATTTTCTGCAATGTGAATATCACAAAAAATGCAGATGTTTTATTCAGATGTCATGACTTTTAGGAAGTTAAAATTGGAAATAGCTGTTATTTGTTTATTAGCTCGATGTTTCGGTATTGCTGGATATAGATAAACAGATCAGTTTAATAGTGCCTACTAGAACAGCAGTAGAACTTCAACAGTATATAGCAGTAGCCCAGAGTCGGCACAGAATTCCTTCAAGGTATTGGAAGTGGCTCACCTCAAACTCTTGTAGACTGAAATTGTGATATCATATTGTATTGTCGTTCTATTGTATTCTGGATGAAACAGGCTTCAGAGAATCTTCATACATCATGTACATTGTAATGTGGAATTCTAAACTACAGAAGTTTACAAAATAGTGTAAACTTTTGATTCTGAAAACCAGGATGAATAGCGAATGATTTCCGGTGGCAAATATTTTTGAGAGTGTACATATATTCTGCATGTTATCCTCACATAAAGAACCATAATCAGGAGATCATTGACAGTATATGGTAATACATGTGGAATTCTAGAGACATATTTTATGTCATGGGAGGGTTTGCCCAATGGCTCAGTTGCACATTATTGAGAGAACAAAGAAGAGACTGTCTGTGGACTGACTCGTGACTTCAGCTGATCAGCCACTGATTGGTATAATTTCACTTTGCCTATCTATTAAACCCCGGACACTATTTTGAATTTCTGATAACTGGCATATTTTTATGTAATATTTGCCAAATTATCAAATTATACATTATTCTAAAGCATGATGACACTTCCTTCAAATACTGGGAAAATATATTGCATATGTATTAAATTATGTCAGTTATCTCAAAATATTTAAGTGAAATTACATGAACTAGTAGCGGATCAGCTGAAGTGATGGGCGAGTGAATCTTTTGTTCTCCCAATGTATGGTTTTGTCGGAGGATTAATATGGAAGGCTGATTGGATGAGAAGATATACCGGATGTGCTAGTTCTCTCAGTGGATTGGTTGACTGAACCATTCTTGACAAACAGAATCTGGTAGGATAATTCAACGTTGCCAACTTGCCACAATCAGGACAAAACTTGAATAGTCCTGAATAAATGGTGAAATCCTTGATTTCTCATGAAAAAGTCATGAAATTTATTGGGAAGGTCATAAAAAAGCTGTATTGATACGTAGGTTTCTCAGCTATTTCATACCATGTATTGTCATGAAAAATGGCATTTGATCATGAATATTTACTTCTTTGTCTGATGTGGCAACCCTGTAACTTCTGTTGTGCATGTATTATGTATTCAGTATAAGTTAGAAATAGATTTTTGCATATATACAAACATAATTATGATCTAATAAGTGCTGATCGAATATCATTTCATCAGTAAAGGGGGTGTTGTTGTTGTAACATTCTGCCCAGTGGTACCATATTGTGGTGGCAGGCACACCACCATCCATCCAGACTAAAATGTTTCCCTGTTATGTATTACTGTCCTAGTGTCATCAGATCATTACTGGGGCTGGACAAGAACTTACAGGACTGAACTGGATTCAGGAGTACGGTATAGTGAGAAATGTCCAGTATTTTCACCAACTAAACAACTTATATTCATGTCATGAGCAACATGTCAGTTGATTTTCTACCCATCAGATTTAATGGTATGCAATTTATGATCCCAAACAGGGGTATGGTGGGTATAAATCAAGTTACTAGTAAATTTCTCAATTTTGCACTCCGGTTCAGGCAATTTTAATGACCGTCCATAAAAGAACACTTTTACCAGTATAACTGCATGCTGGTCCATGCATCAGTGAAGTCTGTGTTAATTCCCAATTTTGTCCCCACTATCCAGCAGGGCGATAGATGGTCTGGTTTCTGTGAAGGTTTACGTAATATATGTGGCAGAGTAATTCCTTATCAAACAGGTGTGACAATGATATGAGATCAATAATACACACCAGTATAGTGAGTCTAATGGACACATTGATGTAATGGTCATCAAACAGGTAATTTTCATAATATTTTCTGTAATATTGCTAAAACAAATTGTTACAGAATCATGATTTCTGCTCACATTCTTGTAAAAGTATTTATTTGTGTTTTTTTGTAGCATTTTTGTAGATTTATTTATCATATCTATTCGTCCAGTCTTTCTACCTTATTTATCAGATCCTGTATATTGTGTTACTTTGCATCATGAATCATTTGAAATTTTGAAGCTTTGGAAGGGTTGTGCATGTGATATTTTGGTTTTCGCTGAAATGTGATCTCTCTACCACCATAAGTTTGACTCGAATTTTTCAGTCAATGAATGATGTGATATCTTGATGGTCACGAGATTTAGCGAGACTGAATGATGTCTTTGACAGTCACCGACTTGTTTTGACAGTTGCTGACATGTTTTAAATGTCGCTATCAACAGTTGACGTCTTGACAGTCACTGACAGTTGGGTTTTGGGAGTCAGATGTTAATGAAAATATTGTCTAGACAAGTCACTGACGACAATATTCAAGTAACTGACTTTAAAATTGTGATAACTTTGATGTTAAGACATACATTTCTTGATGTCTAGACATTCACTTCAATTAAGTCTCGACAGTCAAGGACACCATTGTTTCGACAGGCACTGGCATTGAACAGTCAGTGACGTTTGACGGGCACTAGCATTGATATGTTGACAGTCACTGTCTCGACAGTCATTGACAATGATGTTTTGACAGGCGCTACGATCACCGACTTGTCTCAACAGTCACTGGCATTGATGTTTTGACTGACACTAGCATTGATGTTTTGACAGTCACTAGCATTGATGTTTTGACTGACACTAGCATTGATATGTTGATAGTCACTGACTGGTCTTGACAGTCATTGGCATTGATGTTTTGACTGACACTAGCATTGATGTTTTGACAGTCACTAGCATTGATGTTTTGACTGACACTAGTATTGATATGTTGATAGTCACTGACTGGTCTTGACAGTCATTGGCATTGATGTTTTGACTGACACTAGTATTGATATGTTGATAGTCACTGACTGGTCTTGACAGTCATTGGCATAGATGTTTTGACAGGCACTAGCATTGATATTTTGATAGTCACCAGCATTGATGTTTTACCAGGCACTTGCATTGATGTTGATAGTCCCCCACTTGTCTTGAGAGGCACTGGCATTGATATGTTGAGTCATTGGCATTGATGTTTGACGGGCACTAGCATTGATATGTTGATAGACACCCACTTGTCTTGAGAGGCACTAGCATTGATATGTTGAGTCACTGATGTTTTGACAGGCACTAGCATTGATATGATGAAAGTCACCGACTTGTCTTGACAGTCACTAGCATTGATATGTTGACAGTCACTGGCATTGATGTTTGACAGGCACTAGCATTGATATGTTGACAGTCACTGGTATTGATGGGTGTTGATATGACACTGCCTTGTCTTGACAGTCTTGGCATTTTATGTTTTGACAGGCACTACATGTAGCATTGATATGTTGACAGTCACCGACTTGTCTGGACAGTCACTGGCATTGCTACATGTATGTTGACAGGCACTAGCATTGATATGTTGACAGTCACTGACTTATCTGGACAGTCACTGACATTGTTATTTTGACAGAAAGTCATTGGCAGTAATGTTTCAACAGTCACTGACATTGACCTGGTATCAACATGTTCACTGACCTCAATGTATCTACAATTGCTGAAATGCAGTGTTTAAAGTTGACAGTTACTGGTATGTCTTGTTGAGAGGTATAAATTTCATACAAGAGTGGTAGTAATGTTGATCTTTCATTTTCGATATTTCTTGATTAAAATATACATTCGTAGCATGACAGGATAGATAGCCATGTTTCACAGTTCAGTCCTAGTTCCCTACAATAAATTTAATTATCATATATCCTTATTCACATTAAATCAGGCATTTGCCATGTATGTATGTCTGACAGAAAACTTAAACATTCAGCTTATTGTATGTGTTCAACATTCATTATGTAAAGCTCATATCTAGTGCTCATTTTTTTTAAGTCTGCATGATGTGTACATTTTTAACAAAATAGTCATTTTTTTCTCTTCTGAAATAGGACCCAAATTTACATTCTCATGATATTTGTTGAAAAACTCGAACTATTCCCTTTACATGGTAGAGTAAACATGACTGGAAGGAGAAATTATTTGGAGTTGTATGTTGTCTTTAAATAAATTCCAACTACTGTTAAGGCTCCTTAAAAGTAATGGTTCATTTATCATCACCTACTCGTCGGGAAAGGGGGATGGCAGGTGAATTTTATTCTTAAATGGGCACAAAATATTCTGTAAAAAATATATGTTGAAACAAGCTGATGGATGAACTGTTAATGCTGTTTGCAGAATAACCTTAGCATTATCTCTGGCGAAGTGTGTGAACTGGGACTTTACATTAACGTAAAATGAATCTTCTGGGTGGGGAGAAAATTGTGGGTGAGTGGTGATGATAAACGATCTATTAATTTTAATGAGCCTTGTAACCAAAAGTTGAAATAAGTCACTAGATGAAAAGGATGATGAAAAGAAATAAACAGTAAATGGCTCATACTGGCTGAACACTTTACAGCACTCGTTTTCTCTTTGTGTTTTCATCTTATAAAACACTTGATCCCTCGGCCTCAAAAACAGTTTTTTGTCCAAGAATTTTTAACATTGGGATCAGGCTTTGCCAAGGAACTAGCCAGTGACAAAATAAGTTCCATGCATTCAGAGATGAGCAGGTATGTAGGACAGCATGTATTGAGGTTGAGAAAAAAGGACAATAACTTCAGTTGGTAAGTTTTCGAGTTGTTCAAGAAGTACTAACCCCAACATTTGGCCAAGCATCCATTCCATTTCCGAGATGGGCTCTCCGAAAGGACTTCAGGTTACTGGGCCAAGTTGATTCAATGGATGGAATCAGCCTGTTGAATGTAACTCGTCAGATAGACAATGCCACGTTGAAGGGCTACCGAGATGCGGAAATCATAAATGCTGTTGTGCAAGCTGTCCATCCTTCACAACCGCTTCATGGGTACCTTGAGTGCCAGATGTTCTCTCTCAATGTGACTGACTTGAAAAAACTGTTAAGGTCATATAACGATCAACCACCGATCTGTACAAGGAACTGAGTGAGGGAAAACAAGTGGACAATGAAGAGAGGCTAAACTTCATGCTGCGTATGTTAGATATAGATCAGCAAGTGACCATGTCCTCCCAAGGGGAAGAGACTGATCTGACTTAGAATTCACGGCTTCATGACACTCGGCTCCATTTATATGGGCTTGTAGGACCCAAACATTTGTCGCAACCTCAAGGATCTGTTGGAAGGGGATCGGACAGATGACGAACTGATCATTCAGTGCAATAGAGCGATAGAAGCCACTCAGACAAGGGAGGCCCTCCAAGACTTTGCCAGCCACCAAAGGCAAGGTCCAGGAACTGGAAGTTCAGATAGAGGAATCTACACTTACTAAAGCTATCAACTGAACAACTTGCGCCGAGAGCTCAAGGCTGACTGCCTTGAAGGATGGCTTGAGAGTTTCTGTGGAAGAAGATAGCCGAGAACCCCCATTGAGAATTACACATGATGAATGCCAGAATGCAGCTTGTGGTTGGAGCCAGAACTGTGTGAAAGTGGATAACATAACTATGACCATTGTTTCTACTGTCTCAGAAGAACATTTCCTGTCCGGTTGTAAACTGAGGCGCAAACAAAAACAGGGAAATGAACGAGGGGCAGCAAGGAGGGGCTAATGCATGCCCCATAACTTCTCAGTGATCCAGTGTGCCTCATGTTGTCAAGAAGTATCCGATGAGACATTGACGTTTTGGCAGCTACTTATCAGTCAGCGAAAGCCATGACCACTGAAGGGAATGTTCTGGTAGGCTCCATATCTGACGAGTCCTCATCTGATGAGATGAGCAATCCTGTCATTGATGATTCTCTTCCAGTTTTCTCACCAGGAGACATTGTGAAAGCCCAGGAATGGGATGAAGTAATCCGGGCAACTGAAAGAACTGAGAAAATTATGGCTTAATGATGATGGAGCACTGGTCAGGTGGTGAGAGCCGCACCCAACTGATTCTCCTAAAAGAGTTTCACCATCTGATCCTGACAGAGCTCCACAACAACATGGGACATCTCAGAATGGACAGAGTGCTCGCTTTAGTACGGCCAGGCACGAGTAAGGATGTTCGACAACATACTCAGCACAGCTGCACCGGCTTGAAGGACAAGCAACCAAGCCTACCTTCACGAGCTTCGCTAAAACCGATCACGTCAAACTCCCCATTTGAGTTAGTATCCATCGACTTTCTGCATTTAGATGTCAGCAAGGGGAAGTTTTAATACCTTCTCGCCATAGTGGACCATTTTACCAGGTTTGCTCAGGTATATCCCACCAAAAACAAAGCAGGAAAAAACTGTAGCGGAAAAGATTTTCAATGACTTCATACCCCGATTTGAATTTCCGGCCAGATTACACCATCATCCATGACCAGGGCCGAGAATTCGAAAATGAGCTTCTCCATCACCTTCAGTGACTATCTGGCATCGCTGCTTCGCATACCACTCCCTACCACCCACAAGGGAATGGGCAGGCGAGCGTATGGACCGTACCATTATACAGATGCTGAAAACCCTGCCCAAAGAGTTCAAAAGTGATTGGAAGAGTCACATTAGTAAGCTAGTTCATGCATACAATTGTACAAGAAATGATTCAACCAGTTTCTCACCATATTTCTTGTTATTCGGATGCTCATCCAGACTCCCGATCGATATTGTCTTTGGTCTCAACAAGGATCAACCTGTTGCCACTCAAAAGTATGTGGAACAGTGGAGAACGGGGATGGAACAGGCCTACAACATAGCATCACAGAATACCGGCAAGTCAGCTTCAAAGGGGAAAAGGGAATACGACAAGAAAGTGAGGAGTAGTATATTGATGCCCAATGATCGCGTTTTAGTGCGCAATTTGTCACTGAGAGGTGGAATGGGAAAGCTTAGTTCTTTCCGAGAGGAAAAGGTTCACATGGTCGAGAGAAGATTGGATGATGGTTCCGTGTATGAACTTCGTACAGAAGACGGAATGGGTCGTAAACAGACAGTCCATCCAAATCTTCTACTCTCTTGTGATGGATTATCATTAGAAACATAGAAACCACCTGAGAAGAAACCACCCCAGGTGAAGAAGAAACAGAACCCGATCCCTCTTAACATTAGTGATACCCAGATAGAGGTGTCGGACGACTGGCAGCTGCCACTTTACACCCCCTAGGTGCAATCCCGAGGCAGGCGTACATGTATTTGTGCCTCATCCTCAAGGTGGTCAGCAAACGGCTATGATGGAAGGTCCACGATCCGCGGCGGAATTCAATGACAGGTTATTCCGACTCATGAATGTCATGGAATGGGTGGAATTCCACCTGCTCAATACCGATCAAGACCAGTGAGGGAGCGCAAAGCAATGGCTAGATTGACCTATGACCGAGTAGGCCAGGTGACCAATTTCCATTATGCCCGATTGCATCAGGATGGTATCCGATCGAGGCTCCAGTGTTTGTTTAGTACCTAACTATTCTGGAGGATCAGTGTGATATTGACACTATTTTAGTCCGGGAGCCAAACCCCAGTTTGAGCCTGGACGTGGAAATGGAGTCCACCTAACGTTTTTTGATGTGTTATATATCTCCTGTGTGTGCAGATTCAGAATCCTCCGGAGGGGGGAATTTGGCTTAATGTCACACTCAAGTTTGTTTCACTCATATGGTGACAGTCAGTTTGGTTGGTGAATCCGGATGATGCCAGCCTGGCAACCTTGGGGAAATCAAAATATCCAACATGACTGCTGTATATCGCTGATTGATCGCTATATGGAATTGAGCTATATATTTTTGGTCTACGATTGCTCGAGAAATGGTGTATAGATTTATTAGTACTTCATACCACTTATAATACTACCTCCAGCTTATCTCAACAGTAGTGGGGTGGAACTGGCGTCATTCTGCGCATGCGCAGTAGAAAAAGGGTATTTTAATGGACGTTTTGGGATCGAGACTGACCCATATTGGGCGTACTGGACTGTGGGAGGTGTCATCGTGGAGGAGCGTCCGACTGGGCAAATGTGTCCTGCGTTTTCAACATTCTGCGCATGCGCAGACAGGGAATGCTGGGGAAATGGGCACTGGGAGGGATGTTTTGGGGTCGAGGTGGACCAATAGTGGTCCGATTGGGCCGTATGAGGTATCAGTTTGAAGCATTCGTGGGGGAGCATTCAACTGGATGGAGTGTAAGGTGGAACTGATGTCATTCTGCGCATGCGCAGAAAAAAAAGTTATTTGAATAGACGTTTTGGGGTCGCGACAGACCAATAGTGGACCGATTGGGCCATCAGAGGTGTCATCGTGAAGCTCTCCTGGGGAACCATCCGACTGGGTTACTGTGTCGTCCAGTTTCAACATTCTGTGCATGCGCAGTCTGGCCGTAGTATAGAAGCAAACATTTTTGGGTTCGTGGGGGTCTGTTGAGTGATTGTGGGACCATCCGTAGTCCTAATAGGCCATGTAGGCTGTCAGCTTGAAGCTCTCGTAGTGTAGACCACGACTCGAGGGATGTTCACGTCATCTGTGACGTCAGTAAGAGTGGTAGCAAAGCAGCCATTCTGGGGGGTGTGAAGGTAGGTGTTTGGGGTGGCGAAGGATCATCTGTGGTCCAAATGGTCAGTGACGCGTGCCCAACGCCCGGTGGTGGTGGTAGTGTCTGTACATATAGGGATTAACACGTGTCCCTCATCAGTCCGGGATGACGAATGGTATGGTTTTTGTTGGAAGTCATGGCGGAGCGTCCATTGTGAGTGCGTGTGTGTGTGAGTGTGCGTGTGTGTGTGTGTGTACTGTGTGTGAACATTGAGCTTAGTTACCCATCTCTTTTGGAAGACATGGAGGCTCTGAAAAGAGCTGTTCTTTTTTGTCACTGTAAGACAGAAATGTCATTGCCACAGCATCAGGGTCAATAGGGCAAAGACCATTGTGAGGCCAACGAGCCGTCGCTGGTTCCAGCGTGAGCGCTCGTGGTCCATAGCCCGGGCATCAAGAATGGCTGTCATAGTCCAGTAGTGGAGGGTGATAGCACACCTCTCCATCGAGTCGACCCTGTCGAGGACCGATTCTGTGAAGACTTCCAGGATCTGGCATCGCCCCTCGTTGTCATCGCCATCTCCAAACATGGACCACTGCTCGGTAACCCATGAGTGAATTAACCACGATTGCATGCTGTAAAATTTGAGTCGCATAGGAATGGGTCTCCGTCATGGCTCTGCAACAGTAGGAATGGGGGGTGTGGGGTCCAGACGTGCTTTATAGACGATGTCACACATGCACAGGTCGGGAATTGTGGGAAAAGGGCTCTTGGGTGAACTTGACGCTCTAGCATAACGCATTGACGCCATGGTGTAGACAGATGAGAGAACAACAACAACAACAAGGATGACAGGTCAATCATTTTATTATCCCCACCAGCACATCATACCCACGCTGGGGGAGCCGCGTTGGGTATATTTACAATTCTCGTAAGCTCTTGTCCAATCAGAAGCCGTCGTTTGAGAAAGTTCAATCTTCGGTCAGGGTCGCTCTTGACCTAAGCGTCGTCGAGCAGTCCAGGATACCGCTGAGGCAGCATGTTCCGAAACAGTTGTTTGCGCATTCTGCTTATTTTCCAGGGCCATGGTGGGTGGTAACCCTATATCCTCTTCCAAGTGACGCTTTATGCTAGAGCGTTAAGGTCACCCAAGAACTTGGTCTTCATGATGGACCTGTACATGGGGTCACCTTTCATTTCAAGCGGCAGCAGGCCATACCGTTCATAGATGGCCATGACTGTTTTCCTCATGTTAGGGCGCATTTGGATGTACGCATGAATGGGTGGAGAGCTTGGAGCTGTTGGAGCTCTGAGCTCTTGCGTTGAGACGGGCGTTGGGCATGCCTCAATCTCGGAGCTCAGAGCTCTTGGGAGTCTGAGCTCGGAGCTCTTGGAGCTTGGAACAAAGACGAGTCATAATATATGGAAAGTTTTAAATTAATTAAACATGAAACCCTCAAATTCTTCCCCAACAGATCTAATTACAGACGACAAACATCTTCATCATCCCCAGGATATCGCAAATGAATTTAACAACTTTTTCATTCATACTGCTGAACGTTTATTACCAAGGGAAAGTCTGGACCCTAAACCAACACTGGACAAGCTGAAGGAGTTTACTTCATCTAGATTGCCACCCAGTAACACTTTCTCTATACCTCCAATAACGACGGAAAATGTCTTTACTTACCTTAACAACCTAGATGCATCTGAGAGTACAGGACTCGATGGAATAATCCCCAAGTTCCTCAAAATGAGTGCATATTTTATTGCCCCTTCATTAACCAAGATACTTAATCTTAGTATTACAACCAGCACTTTTCCTCGGGTATGGAAGGAAGCCAAAGTATACCCACTTCATAAATCTAAGTCTGTCAATCACACAGAAAACTATCGCCCCATTTCCATTCTCCCAACTATTTCAAAAATACTTGAAAAACATGTACATTATAAACTGGCTTTATACATTTATTTCTGCTCATGACCTACTGTCAGAAAATCAATCTGGTTTTCGGCCAAAACATTCCTGCCAAACTGCTCTCACAAAGCTCACTGAAATGTGGCTACAGGCTATTGACAATGACCAACTTGTTGGGACTGTGATGATTGATTTTAGGAAAGCTTTCGATTTAGTCAATCATGATCTGCTTAACTGCGTAAGCTTAAGATATATGGCTTGAGCGATAAAGCTCTGGATTGGATTACATCCTACCTCACGAACAGATGTCAGAGAGTATCAATTGGAAAGGTGGCTTCTGACACTTTAGCAGTCATCTCTGGGGTTCCACAAGGGTCAGTACTAGGCCCTTTTCTATTCATATTATACGTTAATGACCTTGTGTTACACTTAAACTGTTGTGATGTTGTATGCAGATGATACCACATTACACACATCTGAAAGTCCACCAGCGTTATTGCCGCAAACTTGAACAATGACCTAAAAAATGTTGAGAAATGGTGCAAAGAAAACTAGAGGTTCTGCTTTGACCCTGGAGTTGCCGCTCCGGCATGAAGCCTATGCTGGTTGTTTTTTTGAACAAAAACCTACGTCTCCCCCAACCTCCCACCTTGCCTTGAATGGGCACATAATTTAAGGGAAAGTGCTATAAAATGAATGTAGCAATAAGTATTCTAAACAAAGCTGCGCATCTAAAATATTAATTACAAAGAAGCGATTTTCATTGTTGCAGTAACCCAGTGAGGAGTCGGGATTTATATAGCAATGAGTGAATTGCCGACATCTACAGCGTCCAGCCAATGTGAAATACATGTAATTGTGAAGCATCAACTATTTCGAAACTGATCACATTATAGGGAAGATGCAAAACGTACAAGAGCCACACCTATAGTATACATGCTGTACCGTATAGAAGTTTCATGCATCTGCCTTCAGTAGTTCTCCAGATATCTTGCAGACAAGGCCTGTATATACATGTACAAGTAGATGAACAGATGGACGGACACCGGACACGGATGAATGCATGCACACATACACCAAAACCTGATCAAATGAGGGGGCTATCCCAATGAAGCTTCCATCCAAGTTTGGTGAAATTCCATCCAGTAGTTCTCAAGATATCTTGCAGACAAGGCCTGTATATACATGTACAAGAAGATGGACGGACACCGGACACGGATGAACGCATGCACACACACCAAAACCTAATCAAACGAGAGGGCTATCCCAATGAAGCTTCCGTCCAATTTTGGTGAAATTTCGTCTAGTAGTTCTCAAGATATCTTGCAGACAAGCCCTGTATATACATGTACAAGCAGATGGACGGACGGATGGACGGACACCGGACACGGATGAATGCACGCACACACACCAAAACCTAATCAAATGAGGGGGCTATCCCACTGAAGCTTCCATCCAAGTGTGGTGAAATTCCGTCCAGTAGTTCTCAAGATATCTTGCAGACAAGGCCTGTATATACATGTACAAGTAGATGGACGGATGGACGGACACCGGACACGGACGAATGCACGCACACACACCAAGACCTAATCAAATGAGGGGGCCATCCCAATGAAGCTTCCATCCAAGTTTGGTGAAATTCCGTCCAGTAGTTCTCAAGATATCTTGCAGACAAGGCCTGTATATACATGTACAAGCAGATGGACGGACGGACGGACACCGGACACGGATGAATGCACGCACACACACCAAAACCTAATCAAATGAGGGGGCTATCCCAATGAAGCTTCCATCCAAGTTTGGTGAAATTCCATCCAGTAGTTCTCAAGATATCTTGCAGACAAGGCCTGTATACATGTACAAGTAGATGGACGGACGGACGGACACCGGACACGGATGAACGCATGCACACACACCAAAACCTAATCAAATAAGGGGGCTATCCCAATGAAGCTTCCATCCAAGTTTGGTGAAATTCCGTCCAGTAGTTCTCAAGATATCTTGCAGACAAGGCCTGTATATACATGTACAAGTAGATGGACGGATGGACGGACACCGGACATGGATGAATGCACGCACACACACCAAAATCTAATCAAATGAGGGGGCTATCCCACTAAAGCTTCCATCCAAGTGGGGTGAAATTCCGTCCAGTAGTTCTCAAGATATCTTGCAGACAAGGCCTGTATATACATGTACAAGTAGATGGACGGACGGACGGACACCGGACACGGATGAACGCCTGCACACACACCAAAACCTAATCAAACGAGGGGGCTATCCCAATGAAGGTTCCGTCCAAGTTTGGTGAAATTCCGTCCAGTAGTTCTCAAGATATTTTGCAGACAAGCCCTGTATATACATGTACAAGCAGATGGACGGACGGACGGACGGACACCGGACACGGATGAATGCACGCACACACACCAAAACCTAATGAAATGAGGGGGCTATCCCAATGAAGCTTTCATCCAAGTTTGGTGAAATTCCATCCAGTAGTTCTCAAGATATCTTGCAGACAAGGCAAGGGGACGGACAGACATCCATCCATCCATCCATCCAACCAGACAGACAGACAGCACAAACACTAGATGTCTCCCCCCCAGCATAGTTGGGGGAGACATAATAAGATGGTCCTACATAAGGGGAAAACTAAGGGAATGCTTCTTGGTACCAGTCAAAAACTGAAGAAGAACAGTCAACAGCCATACATTGTACATATTGGTGATGTAAATGTTGAACACGTTCCACATGAAAAATTACTAGGTTTGCATATTGATGCCAATATGTCCTGGCAAACTCACGTCAATCATGTCAGTCATAACATATCAAGATTACTGTCAGCACTGAGGAAGCACAAGCAGCTATTATCCGTAGAAACTAGACTACTATTTTACAACAGTTTCATCTTGCCTCACATAAACTACTGCCTCAGCATTTGGGGAAACTGTTCAAACAATCTAGTTTGCAGAGTATCAAAACTTCAGAAGGCAGCAGCAAGGCTGATATTGAATGAAAATAAATTTACCCCTTCAGTTTTGTTTGCCAAACTAAATTGGCAAACCCTTCCTGATTATGTTAAATTCATGAAGGCAGTAGAGGTGTACAAATCCATGACAAATGACTACCCCAATTATATGAGAGAACTGTTCTCGATCAATGATTCACATTATATGTCATTGAGATCCTCTTCTAAAAAGGCACTTCGAATTCCTTTCCCTCACTCTGAACTGTACAAGAAAAGTCTTAAATACTCTAGTGCGGTTCTATGGAATTCTTTAGAACCCGCAATGCATTGTGCTCCCTCTGTACGTTCTTTCAAACACATGTACATAAAGCACCTCTGTGACAGAAAATGATTGTTCAATCATCCAATTTTGTATTCTTCTCATGACCATTCATATGTATTCTCTGTATATAGTCATGGTAGTGCCTGTGTGTATGTTGTATATTCTGAATTTGTGTTTTTACCCGAGGGCCTCAGGGAAGATCAGCTTTTGCTGACTGAGTCCTGTATTATGACTTATTATATAAAGCTTATTATTATTATTAAGTGATTTAGTGGGGAAGAGTGTGAGGATAGTACCTGTACAACGGTAATAGGAACGTATTTCATATTAGTTAGAGCCCCCCTATTTTATTTTTTATAGTGTATCAGTTCTCCTCTTATGGCAAAAGGGAGATTACTCTAGCCACCCCGTTATCGTGGAGCCCTTGCTCGTGGTATCACAGCATCGGATTGGCTGGTGGTGTTATCAGATGCCGCTTGATGTGTAAATGTCTTCCTTTAAATTTATCCGTCTCTTCGTTGTTGTTTCAGCCATCTCGGACTGGTAACATTAGCAACCCGGTTCATTTAATATATCGACCTAAACATCATGTGTTGACTCTTCATCACACTTGTTCTAAGATCTCTCCTCCTGTGAGCATGAACAATAAGATTCTGCAGATGTTGAGACCATATCGCTGTGAATTCACGGAGGAATCTAATAAAAATGTCTGCCAATCAGATTTTGCCATGCTGAGCAGCAGGGTATATCCTGATTCATAAAAGTCTGTATTCGGGGATAAAATTCATTCAAATTCAGATCTCCGAATTTGTCTAAACATTTTTAGGTTTTTTTGAGAACTCAATATTCTGATCATTTTAAGGGATAAAACAATATAAAAATCATTGAGAATGGTGGTAAATTTAAGAAATACTAAATTTGGTGAAAATGAATACTCAACTGAATAAAAATACTAAAATTTTTTACTTCTATGAATCCCCGATCCGTTGTGGGCGAGATGACGATCGCCGGAGAGCTAATGCACATACGTAGGTACATTCAGATGTGCCCAGAGTTCAAGAAAAATGAAAAGAAACAAATATGCAATGCTGATCTTTTATTAATTTTAATGCAAAATAGGATCACTGCTTTGCAGACTAGCTCTCCAAACCTATAAGTCAACATGCCATGTACAACAAAGACTGCAGAGCCTTTTTGTACCCTATAGTATTAACACATTATGCTAGGCGCTCAACGATAACAGTTCAGTATGTACAGGAAAGTTATGAAGCAGGTTGTGTACAGGACTGGTCAATCACTGGCCTGTCTGGGGGGCACCTCTCCCTGGGGGTGGGGTGCCTCTCTGGGGGCAGGGGTGCTTCTCTCTGGGGATGGGGGTGGTTTGAGGGTCGTCCAGGACTGAACGAACCATGTTCACTGGGAATGTTAACCAAGCGAGAGAGAACAATGATACACATGCTACATGAATTGACCTACAACTAATACACAGAGACGGGCATCACTGCTAGCCACAGAAACAAGTCTTCCACATTCTGCTATTATACATTCCTTTCTGTCATGGCTGACTATGCATCATACCTTGGTTGTGCTTTTCTCATAAAATTGAGGGGATATTTTCGAATACAGCCTTAGGAGGAAGAGATGCTGGAGATCTGTCAGTAT
>JAVTVY010007743.1:0-43538 GCA_036873755.1 Hanleya hanleyi
GGAAAGAACATCGCGGCAAAGAAAAAAGGACTCAGAAAATTCAAAAAAAGTCGGCTCCAGAGTGATCATGAAAGATATAAGGAACTGAAAAGAATAGCAGAAAAAAGCGTCAAAGAAGCCAAATCAAGATGCTGGGAAGATTTTTGCAACACTATAGATACGAAAACTAACTCAAAGAAAGTATGGAATAAAATAAAAAGCATTCAAGGGAAAGCAACTAACACAATACCTGTACTAAACAAAACGAGAGATCCTGAAGGATCTTGGCGCCCACCATTGTCCGATAATTGTAAGCTAATGACAAGAGGATCTTTTTATCCATTGTTACTAAGAAAAAAACCTTGTAATTTTGTTTACAGAATTTCGAATCTGAGCGAAAAAGATCGGAAAAGGGACACTGAAAAACACCAAGATATAATCTAAGTTTCAGGAGTTTCAAGATTTCTAGAAACTGTACTTATGTCGGTTGTTATAATACAAGAGAAATGAGCAAAAATGAGAAAGTTAGTCTGAAAGTGAAAGTACATGTACGGAGGATCCTTCGCCTTTGTTTTGTAGTATTTTTTTTTTTTATTTTTTTTTTTTTGCACGTGTCATCATTGGGTACTGGAAGCGAGGACCAATCTCTTTAACACTTTGGCATGAGCTATGAAACATACTTAAGATTTCATAATTAGGAACGAATGCTAATTCTGTTCTGTTCACTGGGCTAGTTTGAGATATCTCTTTTAAGATACCATGCTCGAAAATAGTAAGATGGTACAAGGGATCCGGTCCGCGCAGTAATGTTGAAACTTCAAAAGTGCCTGAATCCTGATTATCTCCCTTGGATCGAAACATGCAGTAGTCTACAGTTGTTGAGTTGTGACGTTGAGTCACAAGAGTGACGTCCCTTCATGTAGCCGACCCGCCGGCAGACGAAAGGGTGGAGCAGTTCACTTGCTACTGCATGGACTAAAGAAAACTGATTTAAAATTTGAAGAAATACATTTTAATTCCGAATTATTTGAACTCCTTGATATGGAAGGTGAAGGTATGGATATTCTCTATAGTCAATATATAGAATATGTCCCACCGTTTGATCCGCCGACTCTTGTGATGCAACGTCACAACTCGAGAATACCGTATTAATTTGAAGCTTAACTTGGATTTTCGAATCGGACTAAAAAAGGTATCTTGCACTACTAGGCCCCATGTGGGACCTGTGTATCAAATTTCAGAAAGATCCATGAAATATTTCCTGAGCATTCACGATAACAATGTTTCAAGGGAAAATTCAAGATGGCCACCTTGTGGCCATATTGGATTTTCGATTCGGATCGAAAAAGGTATCTTGCACAACTAGACAAAGAGAACCTGTGTACCAAATTTAACAAAGATCCATGCAATAGTTCCTGAGAAATCACGATAACAAAATGGGAAAATCCAAGATGGCCGCCTGGTGATCATATTGGATTTTCGATTCGGACCGAAAAAGGCATCTTGCATATCGAGACCCTAAGGGGAACCTGTGTACCTATTTGAGAAAGATCCATGCAGTAGTTCCTGAGAAATGACGATAAAGTTTCATGGAGAAATCCAAGATGGCTGCCTGGTGGCCATCCTGGATTTTCAAATCGGACCGGGAAAGGTATCTTGCACAACTAAGACACCAAGGGGAACCTGTGTACCAAATTTGAGAAAGATCCATGCAGTACTTCCTGAGAAATGACGATAAATTTTCATGGGGAAATCCAATATGGCTGCCTGGTGGCCATATTGGATTTTCGAATCGAACCAAAAAAGATATCTTGCACAACTAGACCCCAAGAGGAAACTGTGTACCAAATTTGAAAAAGATCTATGCAGTAGTTCCTGAGACATCGCGATAACACGGTTTCATGGAGAAATCCAAGATGGCTGCCTTGTAGCCATATTGGATTTTCGATTCGGACCGAAAAAGTTATCTTACACAACTGGACCCTAAGGGGAACCTGTGTATCAAATTTGAGAAAGATCCATGCAGTACTTCCTGAGAAATGACGATAAAGTTTCATAGCGAAATCCAAGATGGCTGCTTGGCGGCCATATTGGATTTTCAAATCGGACCAGAAAAGGTATCTTGCACAACTAGACCCCAAGGGGAACCTGTGTACCAAATTTGAGAGAGATCCATGCAGTAGTTCCTGAGAAATCGCGATAACAAGGTTTCATGGGGAAATCCAAGATGGCTGCCCGGTGGCCATATTGGATTTTCGAATCGGACCAAAAAAGGTATCTTGCACAACTAGACCCCAAGGGGAACCTGTGTACCAAATTTGAGAAAGATCCATGCAGTAGTTCCTGAGAAATCGCGATAACAAGGTTTCATGGGAAATCCAAGATGGCTGCCTGGTGGCCATATTGGATTTTCGAATCGGACCAGAAAAGGTATCTTGCACAACTAGACCCCAAGGGGAACCTGTGTACCAAATTTGAGAAAGATCCATGCAGTAGTTCCTGAGAAATCGCGATAACAAGGTTTATGGGAAATCCAAGATGGCCGCCTGGTGGCCATATTGGATTTTCGAATCGGACCAGAAAAGGTATCTTGCACAACTAGACCCGAAGGGGAACCTGTGTACCAAATTTGAGAAAGATCCATGCAGTAGTTCCTGAGAAATCGCGATAACAAGGTTTCATGGGGAAATCCAAGATGGCTGCCTGGTGGCCATATTGGATTTTCGAATCGGACCAGAAAAAGTATCTTGCACAAGTAGACCCCAAGGGGAACCTGTGTACCAAATTTGAGAAAGATCCATGAAGTAGTTCCTGAGAAATCGCCATAACAAGATTTCATGGGGAAATCCAAGATGGCTGCCTGGTGGCCATATTGGATTTTCGAATCGGACCAGAAAAGGTATCTTGCACAACTAGACCCCAAGGGGAACCTGTGTACCAAATTTGAGAAAGATCCATGCAGTAGTTCCTGAGACATCGCGATAACACGGTTTCATGGAGAAATCCAAGATGGCTGCCTTGTAGCCATATTGGATTTTCGATTCGGACCGAAAAAGTTATCTTACACAACTGGACCCTAAGGGGAACCTGTGTATCAAATTTGAGAAAGATCCATGCAGTACTTCCTGAGAAATGACGATAAAGTTTCATAGCGAAATCCAAGATGGCTGCTTGGCGGCCATATTGGATTTTCAAATCGGACCAGAAAAGGTATCTTGCACAACTAGACCCCAAGGGGAACCTGTGTACCAAATTTGAGAGAGATCCATGCAGTAGTTCCTGAGAAATCGCGATAACAAGGTTTCATGGGGAAATCCAAGACGGCTGCCCGGTGGCCATATTGGATTTTCGAATCGGACCAGAAAAGGTATCTTGCACAACTAGACCCCAAGGGGAACCTGTGTACCAAATTTGAGAGAGATCCATGCAGTAATTCCGGAGAAATCGTGATGAGGTTTCATTGAGAAATCCAAGATGGCTGCCTGGTGGCCATATTGGATTTTCGAATCGGACCAGAAAAGGTATCTTGCACAACTAGACCCCAAGGGGAACCTGTGTACCAAATTTGAGAAAGATCCATGAAGTAGTTCCTGAGAAATCGCGATAACAAGATTTTATGGGGAAATCCAAGATGGCTACCTGGTGGCCATATTGAATTTTCGAATCGGACCAGAAAAGGTATCTTGCACAACTAGACCCGAAGGGGAACCTGTGTACCAAATTTGAGAAAGATCCATGCAGTAGTTCCTGAGAAATCGCGATAACAAGGTTTCATGGGGAAATCCAAGATGGCTGCCTGGTGGCCATATTGGATTTTCGAATCGGACCAGAAAAAGTATCTTGCACAAGTAGACCCCAAGGGGAACCTGTGTACCAAATTTGAGAAAGATCCATGAAGTAGTTCCTGAGAAATCGCCATAACAAGATTTCATGGGGAAATCCAAGATGGCTGCCTGGTGGCCATATTGGATTTTCGAATCGGACCAGAAAAGGTATCTTGCACAACTAGACCCCAAGGGGAACCTGTGTACCAAATTTGAGAAAGATCCATGCAGTAGTTCCTGAGAAATCGCGATAACAAGGTTTCATGGGGAAATCCAAGATGGCTGCCTGGTGGCCATATTGGATTATCGAATCGGACCAAAAAAGGTATCTTGCACAACTAGACCCCAAGGGGAACCTGTGTACCAAATTTGAGAGAGATCCATGCAGTAGTTCCTGAGAAATCGGGATAACAAGGTTTCATGGGGAAATCCAAGATGGCTGCCTGGTGGCCATATTGGATTTTCGAATCGGACCAGAAAAGGTATATTGCACAACTAGACCCTAAGGAGAACCTGTGTACCAAATTTGAGAAAGATCCATGCAGTAGTTCCTGAGAAATCGCGATAACAAGAATTGTTTACGGACGAACGGACGGACGACGGACGGACGGACGGACGGACTGACGGACGGACGACGGACGACGGACGAAAAGCGATTTGAACAGCCCACCATCTGGTGATGGTGGGCTAACAAAGAGAACTAATGTTGAAAAGGCAGAATATCTTGCCGAATCATTCGCATCAAACAGTAGCGATAGCAATCTGAAACCAGAATTCAGAAATATCAAACAAGAAACGATCCTGGAAAATGACCCAAATGATTATTTAGAAAACTACCTTAACGGAGACTTTAATATCAACGAATACAGAAAAGCCTTACACTCTAAAAAAGAAAGTTCCCCCGGCGGAGACAAACTAGGGTACACAATCCTAAAGCACCTACCAAACAACACTCAGGAACTAATTTTGAAACTAATTAATGTGAGCTGGAAGACCAAACAATTCCCGAACAAATGGAAATCATCTATTGTTATCCCAATACCAAAACCTGGTAAAGACCCATCAGACAGTAAGTCATATAGGCCGATCTCACTCACGTCAAATTTATGCAAAATTATGGAAACCATGGTCAAAAATAGACTTGAATATCACCTGGAAAGCAACAACCTGTTAAACAAAACACAAAGCGGTTTTCGGAAAAAAGAAGTACTTTAGACCACATAGCCAGACTCCAACACTCAATCAAAAAGGGTAATGCCAAACACCAATATACATTAGGCATTTTCTTGGATATAGAAAAGGCATTTGACCTTGTATGGCAGTACGGGATTATCACCCAATTAAACAACCTAGGAATTAAGGGCAGGATACAACATTGGATAAAAAAAATTCTTCATGACCGAAACTTCAAAGTTCGCATTGGTAACACCATATCCATGGACCACCAGCTAGATAACGGCACTCCACAGGGCAGCGTCATAAGCCCCACCCTTTTTAACATCCTGATTAATGGCCTGGCCAACGAAATTGACACAAAACATCTTGAAATTGAACAATCACTTTTTGCTGACGATGCTGCCATGTGGAAATCTGCTGGCTCGATAATAAAATTAACAAGTATAATGCAAAAGGTACTAAATACAGTTAGCGACTGGGCCGATAAATGGGGATTCAAATTTTCAGCTGTCAAAACTACCGGGATGCTATTCTCAAATAAACAAAACACAGACATCACGCTATCACTAGGAGGTCAGAAAATCGAGTTTAAGAATAGTGTCAAATACCTAGGTATGATCTTCGACCGAAAACTCACTTGGAAAGACCACATCGACCAATTAATTATTCGGTGTAACAAGGACCTGAACCTTATGAGGTGCGTATCGGGTACCAACTGGGGGGACAATAAACATAGCTTAATCAAATTATATCAAACACTCATCAGATCCAAAATAGACTATGGTTCAATCGCCTACCAATCAGCATGCAAGACCCAGTTAAAAAGAATAGACAGCATTCAGTATTCGGCCTTTAAAATAGCTTTCGCCCTTGGCTATTGTTTTCCCTGCATATTTCATTGACAGCTCTTCTCGTCTTAAATGTAAGGGTTTTTCGTTAGTTTCTATTTGTAGACTACATAAAGGAGTTCCTTTGAACGCCCCGTTCAAAGGAACTCCTTTATGTAGTCTACAAATAGAAACTAACGAAAAACCCTTACATTTAAGACGAGAAGAGCTGTCAATGAAATATGCAGGGAAAACAATAGCCAAGGGCGAAAACCACCCATGCCACAAAATTTTTGGCCCAAAAACCGAATACGAATATCTAAAAACGAAATGGGAAAAAGACTCCGCACCACTCGGTTACACGATAGAACGATTATTCCAAGAACACGACATTCCTATCTCTTGTATCTCTGACACTGACAAGGTCAATAGACCACCATGGCAACTAATCACACCTCACGTGGACACGAATATACATAGCTACATCACCAAACAGGACAACCCAGAGCATATAAGGGTCACTGCCCTCGAATATATTGACACACATTGGAAAAATCGCTTGAAAATATATACAGACGGTTCCAAAAACACAACTCACAATACAGGTTCTGCATTCGTTATACCAGAACTCGACATTCACGAAGGTTTTAAACTACCAGACAATATGTCTGTATACACCACTGAATTAGTCGCCATAATCAAGGCCCTCGAATGGGTTCTTCAGAACCGACCGGTTTCCACCGTTATTCTTAGCGATTCCTTAAGCGGACTGGTATCTATAGCGAACTCCAAATCCGACAGCAGACCTGACCTCATACACGAAATAGAAATTGTATGTACACAAATACGAGACAATGACATTGACGCCATTTTAGCTTGGATTCCCGCCCACGTGGACGTTAGGGGAAATGAAGCCGCCGATAGGACAGCCAAATACAGCCTCACCAAAATTGCACCTGACGTGCATATAGGACTGGGAACCAAAGAACTGAATTCTATCATCAAAACCAGAATAGATAGTAAATGGGAAAAGGAATGGAACGAAGAAAACCGAGGTAGATGGCTACATAGTATTCTAGATAAAGGGAAAAGACGGAGTTGTGGATTCCAGCTAGACAGTAAACGTGACGACCGCATCATCACAAGATTAAGACTAGGCAAAACAGGGCTAAAATCACACCTCTCTAAGCAAATAAAAAACACATCACCACTATGCGCCTCATGCAACAACGAAGAAGAAACGATAGAACACTTTATACTCAAATGCTCAAAACATAACACCTATCGCCGCACACTGGAAAACGAGCTCAAAAACTTAAATGTCCCTCTGTCGTTGGCTTCCATATTAAATCCTAAACCTCCTCTTATAAACAAGGTATACTCCACCTTACTAGCTTACATCAAATCGACTGACTATTACTCTACCATTTAATATTATATGGTTACACCAAGAAACCAAAGACCAAATTTAAATAAATGTAGCACGCTTAGAGTCAAAACTATATTACAGGGGCGGAAATAAGGGTCAGTGATCAGAAATGACTGATCAAATTTGGACACTAACCAATCAAAATGCCATAGCAATAAGATAGACAAATTCACTGATCAAATTAAAAGCTCCTAATAATGAGCACCGATCAAATTGTGTTCCCTTATTTCCAACCCTCTTTAACGAATGTTAACCGTCCGGTTTTCTAGCAGGGGCAGAAGACTGGAGGTTATATCAAACATTCACCATCAGCTTTAATTATAATAATATTTTTTATTTATAATATTTAGTTACTTATCAACTGATTTATTTATGTACCTAATTAATTATTGCTATTGACCATGTGTGACATAGATCACGATAGTGCCTGTCGGTGGCAAAAAATAACACCAGAAAACAAGAAACTACAAACTCTTCTATTCTTTGTAATACAGACACAGCACACTGAAGAGCACAGACGAGTAAGACCAGCCATGAAACAGAACACCGATGACGACAAAAATTATTAAACAGCACCGTGAGTGACAACACCCCAGAACCACCCTGACCTAGCCATTTCAGTGGAATCCCAAAACCCACACCTTGACCACGGACAATCAACGGAAACAAGAACAGCTAACCAAATCGAACAATGCCTACCACAACCACGGACAATTGAAACCATACTCACTGAAGACAACATAGATCAGATGTGCCACACCTGAGATGCCACCGATGTAACGATTGTCTAATGCAAATATGATCCTTTGACTTTCACCAATATAGGATGTAGACCTGCCATCCTGTACCCCAATACACACTCCAAGCAATTGTTACAGGCACAGATTTCTGGAAGAACCCGCCTATGGTTCTCCCAGTTTTTTTCTGGACGGCTTTGTGTGTTCAGAGGGGTACAAAGATAAAGGAATCACCCACGCGACTACAATGTACAATGAACAATGAACACATACTTGCCAATATAACCTAATCAAAAACCAACCGATGAACCTGTACATAGACAATTCTTCTATTCTATTTATATCTCCATCCGCCCATTTATTATTATTTACTTATTTATTTATTTATATATTTATTTACTTATTTATTTGTTTAATTGATAATACAGCGCTTGTAATCATCTTTAACAAACTAAGAAATGTAACGTGTAATTAAAATAAAACATTGAGTTGATGGGCTGCGAAATCCGTACGGGAAGCGGCCCTTAAACTGCAATTTCGATCAATGTAGATCATTAGCTTTGAAAAAGTTGGAAGTATCTCCAACGAAACGTCAGCTCCACAGCAATAAAGAAGTTGTTATCCATAGAATAGCATTGTGTTATATACGTCAACTTCTAAATGCCTATCAAAGATTTTTTTTTTATCCTCATAGACGTGTAACCCCACCCGGGATGTAAGGGGAAGGATGGCTCGTAGGACTGGTGACATGGTTGACCCAATGACGAACGATGAATGACACACACTCTGACTGTCTCTCGTATTTATGGTCAGGTCCCCTCGGTGACATGGTTGACCCAATGACGAACGGTGAATGACGCACACTGTGACTGATCCTCGTATATATCGGTTGCACATAAGCGCATGTGTGGAGGCTCTGAAGAGCCGTTCTTTTTCTGTCACTGTCGTTGTCATTGCCACAGCGTCAGGGTCAATAGGGCAAAGACCCTTACTAGGCCAACGAGCCGTCGCTGGTTCCGGCGTGAGCGCTCGTGGTCCATAGTCCGGGCATCAAGGATAGCTGTCATAGTCCAGTAGTGGTGAGTGATAGCACACCTCTCCATCGAGTGCACTCTGTCGTGGACCGCTTCTGTGAACTCTTTCAGGATCTGGCGTCGCCCCTCGTTGTCGTCGCCATTTGCAAACATGTACCGAACCACTGCTCGGTAAGCCGTGAGTGAATTAACCACGGTCGCATGCTGTTAAATGCGAGTCGCATAGATATGGGTCTCCGTCATGGCTCTGCAACAGTAGGAATGGGGTGTGGGGTGCAGAGGGCCGTGTTTTATAGACCATGTCACACAGGCGCACCTATACGTAGCTCTACGGGTGTAGTCCGTGATAAGTACTATTCTGATTGGTTAGTCCAAAAAGAGAACAACAACAACAACATCAAAGATTACAGGTCAACACTTTTATTATCCCCTCCATCAAAGCGCATACACTTGCAAAGATCTTGACCCCGGAGTCCAAGGTCTGGTGTTCTTGCGTGCGGTCGGATAACCCGCGCGCTGCGTGCGGCCGGGGAAAACTCGCGCGTGGCCGGATAACCCGCGCTGGCGTGCGGGCGGGTGGGCCGGGGAAATCCCGGATGTTGAAGAGTACCCGGATGTTGAAGAGTACACGGAAGTTAGACGGATTCACACTCCCAGTCCCCCGGTTGTTGAGGAGGTGCCGGATGTTGAAAGTCAGTACATGCATTCCATAAATGCGGTGGGAAACCCGGATGTTGAAAGTCAGTACATGCATTCCATACGTCTAAGGTCTAAGGAAAAATTGGAACTCTTCTGTGTTCGGAGGTAGGTTTTGGTCATAGAAACTGGAAGTGACGTCACACATCACACACTTGCGCAGAACCCACATCACCAAACCACGAACATGGATCAATAGTGGTCCATCTCTACCCCAAACACACTCCCATGCACCCCCAAAATACCTGCTTTCTATACTACGGGCAGACTACGCATGTGCAGAATATTGAAAACGGACGATACATTAGTTCAGTCGGATGCTCCTCCACGAAAGCTTCAAAATAAGACCTCATACGACACCATCGGATCACTAGGCTCACCTAGACCCCAAACCGTTCACCCAGCGCTATTTACCCACTACGCATGCCCACAGTAATTTTTCCAAAAAATTTCATCGCTTAACTTCGAGACCCCTCCCATCGTGTTATACGTGGTGAGACGAGAAAAACAAGACCAAAAAACGCATACCGCAAAAGTCTAGGAGTAAATTGCCCAGTATGGACTTCTCCCGTTTAGCCAGTATGGGCCTATGGGCCTATCCAGACCTCTGTGAACTTTTCGAAAAATTTCACCGCTTAACTTCGAGACCCCTCACATCGTGCTTTTCATGGTGAGACGTGAAAAACAAGACCAAACAACCCATAGTAGAATCAAAAAAAAAAAATGACCACCCCCATACAGGCTTTTTTCCCGGTATAGATGCGAATGCGCGAATCAGGCCCCTATTGTAGAGGTAAAGCCCGTGTTCCGCTTGATAGGCAGTCCCCAATAAGCCCGGGGACCGATATTAGCCCTTTTGGATAGGGTTGATGGGAGTTTTCCCCTATTTTAAGGGTAAAGTCCGTGTTCCGCTTTTTATATTTTCGGGACAAATCCTAATTTAACATGCACCCACCCATGACCTGATCGCCCTAGAGGAGCGCTTCACTTTGACACCACACTCGACCCAATCGGTACACTAGGGGCCCCTGAAGATTGCCGAACATTCCAGATGATTCTCACGAAAACCCGCGTATTTTGGGACTACTTTCTGTCCGCGGAAGCTTCTCCGCACGACCGCACGACCGCATCACCGCCAGACCGCATCACCGCGGATGAATACATGCCCCATAGAAACCGGAAGTGACGTCACACAATTGCACAATTGCGCAGAACCCACACCAGACAGACCTGCGCAAAATCACCTCCCCACTCCCTGTTGTTTTTTTTTTCTGTGCATGCGCAGTGAGACGCCAAATACCGAATCGGGGTTCTATATTTTACTGTGAAGGTACGAGCCTTGTCCTTGGTGTCTAATCGGATTTTCGTGACCTTTTGAGAAGAATTCGAGATTAGAAAAATAGTCTAAGAAGCAACTTGTGCAACTTGTGCTTGGAATCCACTTTTAGGCGCCCCTGCCCAGCGCCATCAATGTGATTTGCTACCCTGAGTTTGATAACAGCATTAGTGGACAAGAGCAGAAACACCCTCTGCTATTATTCCACTTGACATGGATATGGACCAAATCTCAACCGTGCTCGGGAACGATCCGTGGACACAGTCTTTCAAAAGGGGTTTGATCGATACGTTTTCTGGCTGAACCTTGTGTACCCCACTGAGTACGTCCTTAACGCATATCCGATGGATCAATCCGGCCATTATTAGGTTGTCGTGTACTTGAGGAGGTTAGTCTCCTCAATTTCACCAAGAAACCTATCCTTTATCATCTTTAATATATGTAACTCAAATGGGCTAAAATCTGTTGACTCATTGGACATATCCGCCGTAGCAAATAAAACAAATGATATACCTTTGTCCCAACTGTCAGGGTATTGGAGAATATAATATCTCAGCATGTTATTCAAAGTCTGGTGATAACGTTCTAAAGAGCTCTGTGACTGTGGATGATATGCTGTAGACTTTAGCTGTCTGATGCTTGACTTTTGCATGACTTCCTGGAAAAGGCCAGACTTAAAATTTTACCCCTGGTCAGATTGAATTTCTTTGGGGATAGCATATTGACTGAAAACTGCTACTACTAATGCGGATATAGTTTTCAAAGAAACTGCCTCAGGGAATCTAGTCACATTCATGATTGTCAGCAGATATTTATATACAGACTTTGTCCTGGGATCGACACAATTTACCAAATCTTGACTGAGTGGTCCTTCTAATGCCAGAATCGGCATTAACGATGCTGGTTTTATATATTCTTCATGTTTCCCTACCACCTGACATGTATGGCAGGACTTACAGTAACTCACAACATTTTGCATAACGTTGTATAACTCTAGCCTGAGTCTTTGTGATGCTCAAATGCGTAAAATGCGAAAGATCTCATTCCGATAGCTCGGGTATCACAATCTTGTGTAAAACTGACCAACTTTCGCCAGCTGGGTTTTTAGGTGGTCTCCACTTCCTCATTAATGAACCAGATGTCTCATAGAAGCGTTAAGGGACTTCCTGAGCTTCTTTTTTCAGACAGTGCAGTCTCCATAATATCCCTGGTAACAGGACCTACTTGCTGTTCCTTAACTAATGATGACCTGTTGAATATAGTCCTTTGGGTAACCACTCTCAGTAGTACCATCAAGATTCCAAAAAGGGCTCTGATAGCTAAACCAGTATCATCCCCCACTTTCTCAGACTGGGCCTCTTCATGTTTCTCCCTGCGAGACTGTGACCTAGTTACTACATATGCAGGAAGTATTCTTGGAAACTCATCTTTTAACTCTTCCGTATCAGCGTTAACCGTAAGCTGACCTGAGACTATAGGTGGAATATTCACCCTAAGTTAAGTCATTTCCTATAACAAAAAGGTAACATCCTCAATGGGAATTGTCTGAACACTCCCTACTGTTAGTATACCAGTGTCCAAATCACTCTTCAGGTTAACTTGGTATAAGGGAACAGGAATATAAATCACATCAACACCCTGAATCAACACACTAGCGTTCACAGAACTATTCCTAGGCGGAGTCATAACATCAGATAACATCAGAGACTGTTACGCCCCAGTATCTCGCAAGATAACTACAGGTTTGCTTTTTCAGTCCGGATTAACTGGCGACACTGCTCCCTTAGACGAGAAACTCTTGTAACCCATTCATATCTGATTTCCACTAACATCTGCCTTCTCAGATACTTTGTTTATAGGCTCGATCATATGATCAGTATATATTGGGATATATATACCTCTGCTTTTAACGAAAGCAACCGGTTTATTCCCCTGTCTGTCATTATGGAGTTTTCAACAATTCGCCTTTAGGAGACCTTTCTTCGAACAATAGTGGCATTTAGGTGCATTCCGTGACAAAGGAAAGGTTTTACCGGGCTGTACTGTCTTCTTTTCTAACCCAGAACCTACCTTGTCACCTTGACTTTTCCCGATCCATTGTACTAGCACTAGCGTTCTGGGCGAACTTACGGTCAAATTTTTCACCTTCCCACTTTTTTCTCATAAATCCCAACCTTTTTTGCGATAACTGCTGTCCTCTTTAACTCGACTGCCCTGTGTTCGTCTATGGGAGTCTTAATATCCAAGGGAATACTGTTCTTACAGGGGATTTCATAATAGATTACTGTTTGTGGCTGATGTGATGTCATGTTGCTCTGGCAAGTGTGGAGTTGAAACAGTTTTGTTGTGTCTGAAGTTGCAAACTTGCAAGTTGACTCAGCCAGTGAGAATCATAGAAACACACCAAATGAATAAACATATTATTAGAAGTTGGCAACTTCAGATAGGAGGTGCAAAGTTACATGTGATGTTTTGATTCAGTCTAGGCGTGTAATTTTTTGTCACTGAAAGATATCTTTGTAAACTATTATGAAATCCTCTGTAAATTCGTCCATAAGAATAAATTCCCACAACTGCTCATCTTCCTTCTCCACCCGTAATGACCAGTACCACCTGTAAAATAATATCTCTTTTTTCCTTGCAAACTGCACAAATGTGTTCAGTTAAAGATTTGATATAATTATCCAAACAGAGAACAACAAAAAACAGTTACAAAATGTGGTACAATATGTCACAAATCTTAGGCTTACTTTAAAAGAGTGTGACAGGCAGCTTAATTGATCCTAATGTTGATACACAGTTCATTCAGTCTGCTGTCTTCCTGGCGTTTTTGTCCAGTCTTTGTGAACTCCAGCGACGATCGACCTCCAAGTCGAACTCGAACCGAGAAACGGGGTGCTGACAGAAACCCTTGGGGATACTGAGCCCTCCTGACTGAAGAAAACGGCCATTTTTTTTTATTACCCAAATTCAATATTCAAGATTAGATCTTCCTTTTGTTGAAAACAAAGTTTGAAATTTCAATTCGAAATAGTGTAATTTAAGGTTTGAATCTATTTTTCTGAGTTCCCTGTCTTGATTACTTATAGACGTGTGAAAATTAAACAGATTATTGCGCCCGTAACAATACAATACCGTAACTGGCTATAGCCTAGCCAGGAAATCGCCTGCATGCATCAATTGTATGACTTGCCACAAAGCGTGGGTCGACGGATGAAATATTATCTAGGCCCTACCTTTCCTGTTTCCTATAGGCTAATTATCTAAAACATATATTCACAGAAATTTCTACATACTCCACGACATGGCTCCATGCTATACCTAATCCAGTTAGCCCTACAAGAAATATATATACAGTATATTTTACGTGTAAACTAAAGTAAATCACGAGAGTAAAAATTTGTCGGGGTTTGAATTTAGGCATCGTCCGGCTTTGTACTTTCAGAAATCGTTTAACGCTTTATGTGATCAGTAAATGAATGGTTTAAATCAGTGATTGATTGAAGTCTCGTTGGCATTGTTTGATTTGGTTTGAATGTAAAAGCTGTTCTTGTATCTGTCGGTTGTCCATGGTCAGGGTGTTGGTTCAGAGATTCCACTGAAATGGCTAGGTCTATGGTCAGGGTGATCCGTTTGGGGTTTGGAGGGTCTTTGTCCTGTGAGTTGGTGGTCTGTGTTCTGTGGTCGGTGGTCTTGAGGGCGATTAGTTCTGGTGGACCTGTGACGGGTTACGGCTACTCCAAGGGCCCGCTTCATAGACCGGTAGAACAGTTTCTGGCCTAAATGGTTGAGATGTACTCCATCTTTCAATAAAATTTCCTTTTGAGGTCGGATCAGGCCTCTGACTGTGTCTCCAAAAAGTGACCTTATTATTATTTGTTTCTAGTAGGTTGTTAATGTTTTGAATTTTGGTGTTATATGAATTGACCGAAATTTGTCGAGTTACCCGATGGAAGACGAATTGACTGATGAGGATCCTCGGAATTTGGAATTTTGTTTTGAGTACATCAACGTAATCCATAATATCATGATAAATGGTAGATGCGCTTCTGAAGGAATCCGCATCGTTTCCCCCAACATGGAGGATGAGCAGGTCGGGCCTTGTCTCGAAAAGGAGATTTTCTAGTTTTTCGGAATTTTTTTATAGTGTCCGGACTCGATCTGGCTCCCCCAATGCCAAAAAAACGAATGTCCTGGTCAGTGCGAAAATCGATCCGAGCGTCCGGTATCGAATTTTGGATGATACTGCTCTCTATGAATGTAACTGCTTCCAGCGATGATAATTTTCATCATAGTTTTCCTGAAAGATGCTCTGTAGCTTTTGCTTTCTTTGTCAGGTTCTAGAGCTGATATAAAAGTATACAAGCAGTATTGTGTTCTGGGCAGAAATGCGTAAGTTATTTTGTTATGTACTTTTCATCCCTGTTAATATTGACATTATGATGCTCAATTGGTACTTTGCTTGTCGGAACGGGGAAGGGGGGGTAGATAATTGGGTGAATAGATAGAGAACAAACACATATATATACTCTTTGCAGCATTAAGCAGTGATTTTGAGGAAATAAAATAAACGTATTCGGCATTTTTATAGTATTGATTGGTGGTTTCGATTCCCTTTGTTGTTCTTGTATGCTGATTTTGCGGGCATTTTTGTTAGCGCCAATGGCTTATTTTTGCTGGGCCGAGGCAGGCAACTCTCAGTATCAAGGTAACTCCGCTGCCCCGGAAACGACTTTTTAAGCCGAAAGGTTTGCTATATGTGTTGGTGTGATCAGTGTGTATTGGAGCGTCTATTTATATACAAAAGGGCTATGATAACTGACAGTTCACTCGGACAACCCATCGAGCGGTGACCGTAAAGGTGTGAAACAAGCTCGTGGAACGAGTTTCAGTCATTTCTGTACGTTAAAATCGGATTAAAAACAATACTTTGAAACTATACCAAACTATAATTTTTTTTTAAATCATTATCTCTCAATATTTGACTTTGATGTCCATTTGAAAAAAACTATATTTCAGTACGGTATAAAATTTTAGCGTCAATTGCAAAAATCGAGACTACCTAAGCACCTTTTCGATCGATTTCTGCTATTCCTTTTTTTCACATAATTTACATGAACATGGTTCACAGTGTACAACCCTGCCCGGCTGGAATTTATTGATGACGAGCCATCTGTGCCCATTTATGACGTGATCGCATCGAGTCGACACGTGTGCTGAGACGGAGGTTGAGCATTTCACAATTTTCTGCGTGTTACACATCACTTTATGGAAGAAACTGAATGAGATAATGTTCTAGATTTTTTTTTTTTTTTTTTTTAAATAAAACAGACGGAAAATCAGCCATTTCGGAACACCCAGGACACCAGATAAATTGGCAAAACATACACAAACTTTCCATCCACCAGACCGACCAAACAAAGAGAAGACTACAGGAAGCCATTCACATCAAAAGACACAAGCCCGCAATCAACAGAGACAGTGGACAGTTTGTACCCAGCGCATATGACAGCCTTATCAGCTTAGATGGAGATTATCACCGTGACCGTTAATCCTTTCCATTATCCTTTATGTACTTCTCACACGTTATGCTATTTATCCATGTGATTATGTCTTACCAATTGTATAATCCTCACACATATAAGATTCAATAATTTTGTCACTTTAACCATGAGGCCACTTTGAACTTAATCTGTAATCACCCATTGTCTTTACCCGCCTAGATGATTAGCAGATTACAATAGCCATATTCACTGTTTGATTTTCTTTATTTTGACATGATTAACTCATGAAACCTATTGTGCAATGATTATTTTGTGACCTTGTTTGCTTGTTATCACTTGTATAAATACCCTCAACTGTACTATGTTCCCCGGCGTTACAGGATTACCAAACTACAACAAGAGCGAGAGAAACCAGCCAGCCAGAGCTAAGTTTTGAATTGAACTTTCTGCACATAGACTAATATTTCCTATCACTAAAGTCACTACTTACCAAATAACAACTAGTCCTGATCTTAACAAAACCAAATCAAACAATGGAAGCCTCCCAATCCACCGTAAAAACACCTAAAAGGAAGCTATCAGAAATCAACACTGAAAAATCCCCACCCACCAAAAAACATCGAGCCCTCCCCGAAAGGCCTAGTCTTTTCAATTTTGTGGCTGTCATACACAGCCTTACTCAAATCAAAGCCACGAGCTTACCCAAAGCCAAAGTTGCGAAAGACATCCAACAACAAGCCGGAGACGTAAAAACAATCTATGAATTACCCGGAGGAGACCTCAAAATCCACTGCCAATCTAAAACACAGTATGAAAAACTCCTTAGGTTAGACCTCCTAGCTGGCAAACCCGTCTCGGTAAAACAGTATCAACAAAAAAGAGAGCAATGCAAAGGCGTAATTTATGGAATTGATCTAAGTGTTGGGCTAGACTATATTAGAACTACTCTCTCGAAGCAAAATGTAGTATTCGCTAAAAGACTGCAAAAGGACAAAACAGATACAACTAGCATAATGTTAGTATTCAATGGAAGTAAACTCCCAGATACTGTCTGTCTATGGACCCGTAATGTCACAGTCAAGCCCTTCTACGAAACCCCAAAAAGATGTTTTAATTGCCAGAAGATTTCTTCTCACACAGCCAAAAACTGCAAAGCCAGTGTTGTATGTCCCAAATGTTCAGGGCCCCATAGCTACGAGCACTGCACAGAAACCCATAAAAAATGCGCAAACTGCAAGCAGAATCATAGCTCAGCTTGGAAAGGGTGTATTCACTACAAAAATGCTAAAGCAGTTCAGTACATTAGAGCCGACAAAGGCATCTCTTACGCAGAAGCAGTCAGAGAAGCAAAAGTGAATCAAAAACTCAGAGAAACAATAAACCTGCGAAAACCTGTGAACGAAGTAGCAATTAACAATAAGGCACCAGTGACAGAACAAACAATGGAGTCAGAAACCGAGGACAAACCAGAAACAATTAGCATGAGTAAAATCGAATTCCTAGGCTTCATTAACATTGTTATTAACTCAGTCCACAATGCCAACCCCAAAACAAACAAAGCTGACATAATAGCCCGCATTGCTCAAGACTTCTTGAATTGGGAATTTAACCCCAAAGAAATAATAGCATGGGGATTCAATCCAAAATACAAAAGAAAAACATCAACTCCCAGGAAACACAATAACGCCCTCAACACCTCTATATGAGAACACCAGGGACAATAGGTTAGACCCACCGCGCAACACATAACAACCCAACTTTCAATAAACAACTCACCGTACTACAATGGAATGCGAATAGCATTGCAAAACACGGAGACAATCTCAAAATCTTAGTAAATGAAATAAACCCTGACATCATATGTATACAAGAAACATTTCTTAAACCAGGAAAAAATAAATTTGCAATAAAGGGATATACGCCATATAGACAAGACAGACTAAACGGCCCAAAGGGAGGCAACCTCACACTAGTTAAGGAAGAACTCACACAGCTAGAATTGGACAAGAGCCCAGAAAGTGAAGACCTCGAATGGCAAGCTATACGGGTGTTCCAAAATAATAAACCTATAAATGTAGTGAACCTGTACTCCCCTGGCACTTTAAAAACAATATCACAAAAAGAACTGAACAAAATCACCCAAAAATATGACTCGCCAATCATAATTTGCGGAGATTATAATAGTCATAATCCAATCTGGGACGAAACCTGCACCACATCAGATGATAGAGGTAAATCAGTAGAAAAATTGTTAGATGACAATAACCTCGTATTTCTGAACTCAGGAGAAGGGACGAGAATAGATATGCGAACCGGTAAACTCACTGCAATTGACCTAACTATAGTCTCTCCCGAACTAGCAGTTAAATCTGAATGGGCAGTTCTACCAGATACGTTAGACAGTGACCACTTTCCAATCCTAACCAAATTTAGCATGAAACCAGATTTTGAAAAGACAGACCCTCTCTCACGCTTCCAATACTCGAAGGCAGACTGGGAAAGCTTCCAAAACGATTGCAAAAGCCTAATTCGTGACGATCTACTTAGTAATGATATAGAGACTTTCAATGAAAATATAACCAGCACACTTCTAAACATAGCACAAAGGCATATTCCAGTTACGAATACGCGGCCCAACAAAAATCCAGTGCCTTGGTGGAACCAAGAGTGTGGAAAGAACATCGCAGCAAAGAAAAAAGCACTCAGAAAATTCAAAAAAGTCGACTCCAGAGTGACCATGAAAGATATAAGGAACTGAAAAGAATAGCAGAAAAAAGCGTCAAAGAAGCCAAATCAAAATGCTGGGAAGATTTTTGCAACACTATCGATACGAAAACTAACTCAAAGAAAATATGGAATAAAATAAAAAGCATCCAAGGGAAAGCAACTAACACTATACCCGTACTAAACAAAACAAAGAGAACTAATCTCGAAAAGGCAGAATATCTTGCTGAATCATTCGCATCAAACAGTAGCGATAGAAACCTGAAACCAGAATTCAGAAAAATCAAACAAGAAACGACCCTGGAAAATGACACAAATGATTATATAGAAAACTACCTTAACGGAGACTTTACTATCAATGAATACAGAAAAGCTTTACACTCTAAAAAAGAAAGTTCACCCGGCGAAGACAAACTAGGGTATACAATCCTAAAACACCTACCAAACAACACTCAGGAACTAATTCTAAAACTAATTAATGTTAGCTGGAAGACCAAACAACTCCCGAGCAAATGGAAATCATCTATTGTTATCCCAATACCAAAACCTGGTAAAGACCCATCAGACAGTAAGTCATATAGGCCGATCTCACTCACGTCAAATTTATGCAAAATTATGGAAACCATGGTCAAAAACAGACTTGAATATCACCTGGAAAGCAACAACCTGTTAAACAAAACACAAAGCGGTTTTCGAAAAAAAAGAAGTACTTTAGACCACATAGCCAGACTCCAACACTCCATCAAAAAGGGTAATGCCAAACACCAATATACATTAGGAATTTTCTTGGATATTGAAAAGGCGTTTGACCTTGTATGGCAGGACGGGATTATCACCCAATTAAACAACCTGGGAATTTAAGGGCAGAATACAACACTGGATAAAAAATTTTCTTCATGACCGAAGCTTCAAAGTTCGTATTGGTAACACCATGTCCATGGACCACCAGCTAGATAACGGCACCCCACAGGGCAGCGTCATAAGCCCCACCCTTTTTAACATCCTGATTAATGGCCTGGCCAACGAAATTGACACAAAACATCCTGAAATTGAACAATCACTTTTTGCTGACGATGCTGCCATGTGGAAATCGGCTGGCTCGATAAAAAAATTAACAAGTATAATGCAAAGGGTACTGAATACAGTCAGCGATTGGGCCGATAAATGGGGATTCAAATTTTCAGCTGTCAAAACTACCGGTGTGCTATTCTCAAATAAACAGAACACAGACATCACGCTATCACTAGGAGGACAGAAAATCGAGTTTAAGAATAGTGTCAAATACCTAGGTATGATATTCGACCGAAAACTCACTTGGAAAGACCACATTGACCAATTAATTATTCGGTGTAACAAAGACCTGAACCTTATGAGGTGCGTATCGGGTACCAACTGGGGGGCCAATAAACTTAGCTTAATCAAATTATATCAAACACTCATCAGATCCAAAATAGACTATGGTTCAATCGCGTATCAATCAGCATGCAAGACCCATTTGAAAAGAATAGACAGCATTCAGTATTCGGCCTTAAAAATAGCCACCGGGGCATTCAAAGGAACTCCTTTATGTAGTCTACAAATAGAAACTAATGAAAAACCCTTACATTTAAGACGAGAAGAGCTGTCAATGAAATATGCAGGGAAAACAATAGCCAAGGGCGAAAGCCACCCAGGCCACAACATTTTTGGCCCAAAAACCGAATACGAATTCCTAAAAACAAAATGGGAAAAAGACTCTGCACCACTCGGTTACACGATAGAACGATTATTCGAAGAACACGACATTCCAATCTCTCGTATCTCTGACACTGACAAGGTCAATAGACCACCATGGCAACTAATCACACCACACGTGGACACGAATATACATAGCTACATCACCAAACAGGACAACCCAGAGCATATAAGGGTCACTGCCCTCGAATATATTGACACACATTGGAAAAATCGCTTGAAAATATATACAGACGGCTCCAAAAACACAAGTCACAATACAGGTTCTGCATTCGTTATTCCAGAACTTGACATTCACGAAGGTTTCAAACTACCAGACAATATGTCTGTATACACCACCGAATTAGTCGCCATAATCAAGGCCCTCGAATGGGTTCTCCAGAACCGACCGGTTTCCACCGTTATTCTTAGTGATTCCTTAAGCGGGCTGGTATCTATAAAGAACTCCAAATCCGACAGCAGACCTGACCTCATACACGAAATAGGAATTCTATGTACACAAATAAGAGACAATGACATTGACGCCATCTTAGCATGGATTCCCGCCCACGTGGACATTAGGGGAAACGAAGCCGCCGATAGGACAGCCAAAGACAGTCTCACCAAAACTGCACCTGACGTGCATATAGGACTAGGAACCAAAGAACTGAATTCCATCATTAGAACCAGAATAGATAGTAAATGGGAAAAAGAATGGAACGAAGAAAACCGAGGTAGATGGCTACATAGTATTCTAGATAAGGGGAAAAGACAGAGTTGTGGATTCCAGCTAGACAGCAAACGTGACGACCGCATCATCACAAGATTAAGACTAGGCAAAACCGGACTTAAATCACATCTGTCCATGCTTCTGAAAAACACCTCACCACTCTGTACCGCATGCAACAATGTAGAAGAAACAATAGAACATGTCCTACTTGAATGCCCAAAACACTACCCACAACGCGAGGCACTTAGAAACGAATTAAAAAAACTCAACACTCCCTTAACATTACCAGCGATATTAAACCCTAAGCCCCCCATTAGAAAACAGGTATTCAAGTCCTTAATAAATTTTATCAAAACTGCTGGCTATTATTCCAGTATCTAACACTACCCCCGTGCATGCGCATCACCAGCTATGTCAGCATTGGCCTAAATTTATCTTTTGGAATAAAATATAGGCAATGTGGGCACCGGAGATACCATGTTCCGTGTGGGCCGGTTGCCACATTAGTCTCAAAAACCGGAGGCCAAGACCAATCAACATCCCTGCGACAATATTGGCCAAAATTTCTCTTTTGGAATAAAATATAGGCAATGTGGGCACCGGAGATACCATGTTCCGTGTGGGCCGGTAACCACATTCGTCTCTAAAACCTAAAGGCCGCTACCAATTCAACAATCAAGGACATAAATCAGTAGCACACATCCAAGAAACAACCACGCACACGAATAATGTCACTCACAAAAATGAATACTAATTTCTTCAATTGTGTTCCCTTACCTCCAACCCTCGTTAACGAATGTTAACCGTCCGGTTTTCTAGCAGGGGCAGAAGACTGGAGGTTATATCAAGCATTCACATTTGGCCTTAATTATAATAATATTGTTATTTATAATATTTAGTACCTAATTAGTTATTGTTATTGTGTGACTTAGATCACGATAGTGCCAGTCGGTGGCAAAATATAACACCAGAAAACAAAAAACTACAAACACTTCTATTCTTTGTAATACAGGCACAGAACACTGAAGAACACAGACGAGGAAGACCAGCATTAAAACAGAACACCGATGACGACAAATATTATAAAACAGCACCATGGTGGACAAGAGTAAAAACAGAAGACGGATGACAATCACAAGAATGCCAACATCGCCGCACAACAAGAAACGTCCAGAAACAGAACACCACATCCTAGACCACACCGACACGCTACCCCATAGATGACACCGAACAGACACCTTAACACAGAATATGTTCCTTTGACTTTCACGCAATATAGGACGTAGACCTGCCGTCCTGTGCCCCAATACACACTCCAAGCAATTGTTACAGGCACAGATTTCTGGAAGAACCCACCCGTTCCCATGAGCGCCGCTAGAAAAGTCGACCAGAAAAATCCTGAAGTCGCCCATGGTTCTCCCAGTTTTTTCTGGACGGCTTTGTGTGTACAAATGGGTACCAAGACAAAGGAATCATACACGCGATTACAGTGAACTCACAATTACCAGAAAAACTTACCAAAAAAAAACAAAACAGAAAGAGACTTACGAACTTCCACATATAGCGATTCTTATTTACCTCTATTTATATCTCCTACTAATCTCTCATTGTTATTTATTATTTACCTATTTATTTATTTATTTATTTAACTTAGCGCTGGAAAAGATATTCAATAAACAAAGTAATGTACCGCGAAAGTCAAATAAAACATTGAGTTGATGGGCCGCGAAATCCGAATGGGAAGCGGCCCTTAAACTACAATTTCAATCAATCAAATCATGTACTAAAAGAAGGCACTTAGAAAATTCAAAAAAAGTAGGCTCCAAAGTGATCACGCGAACTACAAGGAACTCAAAATCATAGCTGAAAAAAGTGTCAAAGAAGCTAAATCCAAATGTTGGGAAGACTTTTGCAACACTATAGATACCAAAACCAACTCAAAAAAAGTATGGAACAAAATAAAAAATATACAAGGAAAGTTAACAAACACAGTCCCTGTACTAAAAAAACGAACAAAGAAAAGGCAGAACACCTCGCCGAATCTTTCGCTTCAAACAGTAGCGATAGCAACCTGAAACCGGAATTCAGAAAAATTAAGGAGGAAACAACGATAGAAAACGATTTGGACGATCATTTAGAAAACTATCTCAATGCAGACTTCAACATTAATGAATACCGCAAAGCTATACACTGTAAAAAAGAGAGTTCACCTGGTGAAGACAAACTAGGATACACGATCCTTAAACACCTACCAAATAAAACACAGAAACTAATTTTGAAACTAATTAATGTCAGCTGGCAGACCAAACAACTTCCAAGTAAATGGAAAACATCCATCGTTATCCCAATCCCAAAACCAGGTAAAGATCCATCAGACAGCAACTCTTACCGCCCAATTTCTCTCACTTCAAATCTATGCAAAATAATGGAAACCATGGTAAAGAATAGACTGGAATTTCATATGGAAAACAACAACTTATTAAACAAAACCCAAAGCGGCTTTCGTAAGAACAGAAGTACATTAGACCATATAGCCAGATTACAACACTCAATAAAAAAGGGGAATGCCAAACATCAGTACACACTAGGTATCTTCCTAGACATAGAAAAAGCATTTGACCTTGTATGGCAGGACGGCATAATTATTCAATTAAGCAAACTTGGAATTAAGGGAAGAATGCAACACTGGATAAAAAACTTCCTAAACAACAGAAATTTTAAAGTTCGCCTAGGAAACACCCTATCCACCGACCATCAACTAGACAACGGTACCCCTCAGGGAAGCGTCATTAGCCCCACCATTTTTAACATCCTCATCAATGGCCTAGCCGATGAAATTGACACGAAACATCCAGAAGTAGAACAGTCCCTATTTGCCGACGATTCTGCCCTCTGGAAAACCGCACGTTCCATAAAAAAAACTTACAGGCATAATGCAAAAAACACTAGATACAATTAGCGGCTGGGCGGATAAATGGGGCTTCAAATTTTCCGCTCTCAAAACAACGGGTATTATATTCTCAAACAATAAACACATTGACGTTAAACTATCACTAGGAGGTCAGAAAATTGAATTCAAAAATAGTGTTAAATATCTAGGTATGATCTTTGACAGAAAACTCACATGGAAAGACCACATCGATCAACTAGTCCTTCGGTGCAATAAAGACCTGAACCTCATGAGGTGTGTGTCAGGGACAAACTGGGGAGCGAGTAAATATAGTTTGATAAAATTATACCAAACTCTTATTAGGTTAAAAATAGATTACGGGTCCATCGCCTACCAATCAGCATGTAAGACACAACTAAAAAGAATAGACAGCATCCAATATTCTGCTCTAAAAATTGCTACTGGAGCCTTCAAGGGAACCGCCTTATGTAGTCTTCAAATAGAAACCAATGAGAAACCTCTTCGTTTAAGACGAGAGGAACTGTCCCTGAAATATGCAGGAAAAACTAGAGCTAAGGGCGATAATCACCCATGCCACAACATTTTTGAAGATAAAAGTGAATATGAATATTTAAAGAAAAACTGGGAAAAAGACTCCGCCCCCCTCGGCTACACCGTAAATAACCTATTCCAAGAGCACGAAATACCCATCGCACACATCTGCGACACAGACAAAATCACTGGACCACCCTGGGAATTAGAGTCGCCCTACGTGGACACAAGTATTCACGACTACCTCACAAAGAAGGACAACCCAGACTTTATAAGAGCCACCACCCTTGAATATATCAACCAAAACTGGAAAAATTACTTAAAAATCTATACAGACGGATCGAAAAACACAAGTAATAACACAGGATCAGCTTTTGTTACACCTGAGCTCAACATACAAAATGGTTTCAAACTTCCAGACAATATGTCTGTATACACTAGTGAACTGATTGCTATAATTAAGGCTCTCGAATGGATCATCGAGCACAAACCAATCCGTGCGGTGATACTAAGTGACTCCCTTAGTGGACTCACATCAATCAAAAATTCTATATCTGACAGTAGACCTGATCTCATACACAAAATAGAATGTATATGTACACAAATACACAACGAGGGTATAGACGCCATCTTAGCATGGGTCCCCGCGCATGTCAACATCAGAGGTAACGAAGCAGCCGACAAAACTGCCAAAGACAGTCTTGCTAAAACTACACACGATGTGCCAATAGGATTAGGATATAAAGAACTCAACACTATCATTAGACGCAAAATAGACAGCAAGTGGCAAAAGGAATGGAACGAAGAAGAACGTGGACGGTGGTTACATAAGATCCTTGATGGAGATAAAAGACAAGCCCAGGGATTCCAGTTAGACAATAAACGTGATGACCGCATAATCACCAGATTAAGGCTAGGCAAAACCGGACTTAAATCACATCTGTCCATGCTTCTGAAAAACACCTCACCACTCTGTACCGCTTGCAACAATGTAGAAGAAACAATAGAACACGTGCTACTTGAATGCCCAATCCACAACCAACAACGTGTGGCACTTAGAAACGAATTAAAAAAATTCAACACTCCCTTAACATTACCAGCGTTATTAAACCCTAAGCCCCCCATTAGAAATCAGGTATTGAAGTCCTTGATAAATTTTATCAAAACTGCTGGTTATTACTCCAGTATATAATACTACCGCCGTACATGCGCAGTCAGCAATTATTTTTTTTTTTTTTTTTTCCCCCACATAATCAACTACTAGTACACCAAGTACTATGACACGATTTGATAGAGGCCAAATCATTCTTCTGACTTAAACAAATGGTATGGTTGCATCGGAGATACCTTGATATTGAGTGCCGTGTGCACCATAGCCATACAAAACATTATGGCCATAATAAACTATCCATACATAACATCCGGCCAAAATGTCACAGACACATTTAGAAATAAAATAGGCATGGAAACAACGGAGTTACCTTGATACTGAGGGCCGTCTGTTCCACTGTCCTACAAAACAAACGATGGCCAAATCTAATTGAATTCATGACAACATTAGCACGGCCAAATCGCATATAGCGAGCCGTATTCGGCATAAAATATAGGAAATGGTGATGGCGGAGTTACCTTGATATTGAGGGCCGTCTATCTCATTGTCCTACAAATTCCTTATGGCCATCAAACGATAATGCATACAGAAATAATACAGTGCCGTTTAATTGTGTACTCACCTAGTACTGAATCTATCGAAATGTTTAGTTATTTATTCATTTGTTTATCTATTTACTCACTTAATTATATATTGCTATTCATATTATGTGACTGAAATTCGGGGCGTGCCTGCTGTTGGGAGGAAGATATATCAAATTATTGCATCGAAAAACAATAGAAAACAAGAATGACTACAAGCCTTCTATTTCATATGATACAGGCACACCGAAGACCACAGACGAGTTGGACAAGACCTGAAACAGAAGACGGATGACGATTACAAGAATACCTACAGCGCCTTGAGTGACAACGCCGCATAGCAAGAACACCCAGAATCAGAATACTCGACCCTAGACCACACCGGACACGCTACCCCTTAGATGTTACCGAACTGACGCCTCAACACAGCATATGATCCTTTGACTTTCACGTAATATAGGACGTAGACCTGCCGTTCTGTACCCCACTACATACTCCAAGCAATTGTTACAGGCACAGATTTCTGGAAGGACCCACCCTGTTCCCAAGGGCGTCGTTAGGGAAGTCGTCTCGAAGAATCCTGAAAACGCCCTGGTTCTCCCAGTTTTTTCTGGACGGCTTTGTGCGTACTATGGGGTACCGAGACAAAGGAATCATCCACGCGATTATAACAAATATTTTCCAGTATAAAAACCAATAACAGACTTAACGACTTGTACATAGCGACTCTTCTCTACTAGTATTTATATTTCCTCATTGTTATTGTTATTCATTATTTAATTATTTATTTTAATATCTAGCGCTGCAAAAGATCTCAAATTAACAAAGAAATGTACCGTGAAATTTAAATAAAACATTGAGTTGATGGGCCGCGAAATCCGTATGGGAAGCGGCCCTTAAACTACAATTTCAATCAAAATCAATGTAGATCATTGAGTGCCTTGAGTGACAACGCCGCATAGCAGGAACACCCAGAATCAGAATACTCGACCCTAGACCACACCAGACACTCTACCCCTTAGATGTTACCGAACTGACGCCCCAACACAGAATATGATCCTTTGATATTTTTCGTAATATAGGACGTAGACCTGCCGTTCTGTACCCCACTACACACTCCAAGCAATTGTTACAGGCACAGATTTCTGGAAGGACCCACCCTGTTCCCAAGGGCGTCGTTAGGGAAGCCGTCTCGAAGAATCCTGAAAACGCCCTGGTTCTCCCAGTTTTTTCTGGACGGCTTTGTGCGTACTATGGGGTACCGAGACAAAGGAATCATCCACGCGATTATAACAAATATTTTCCAGTATAAAAACCAATAACAGACTTAACGACTTGTACATAGCGACTCTTCTCTACTAGTATTTATATTTCCTCATTGTTATTCATTATTTAATTATTTATTTTAATATCTAGCGTTGCAAAAGATCTCAAATTAACAAAGAAATGTACCGTGAAATTTAAATAAAGCATTGAGTTGATGGGCCGCGAAATCCGTATGGGAAGCGGCCCTTAAACTACAATTTCAATCAATGTAGATCATTAATGTCACAGACACATTCAGAAATAAAATAGGCATGGCAACAACGGAGTTACCTTGATACTTGAGGGCCGTCTGTTCCACTGTCCTACAAAACAAACGATGGCCAAATCTAATTGAATTCATGACAACATTAGCACGGCCAAATCGCATATAGCGAGCAGTATTCGGCATAAAATATAGGAAATGATGATGGCGGAGTTACCTTGATATTGAGGGCCGTCTATCTCATTGTCCTACAAATTCTCTATGGCCATCAAACGATAATGCATACAGAAATAATACAGTGCCGTTTATTTGTGTATTCACCTAGTACTGAATCTATCGAAATGTTTAGTAATTTATTCATTTGTTTATCTATTTACTCACTTAATTATATATTGCTATTCATATTATGTGACTGACATTCGGGGCGTGCCTGTTGTTGGGAGGAAGATATATCAAATTATTGCATCGAAAAACAATAGAAAACAAGAATGACTACAAGCCTTCTATTTCATATGATACAGGCACACCGAAGACCACAGACGAGTTGGACAAGACCTGAAACAGAAGACGGATGACGATTACAAGAATACCAACAGCGCCTTGAGTGACAACGCCGCATAGCAAGAACACCCAGAATCAGAATACTCGACCCTAGACCACACCGGACACGCTACCCCTTAGATGTTACCGAACTGACGCCTCAACACAGAATATGATCCTTTGACTTTCACTTAATATAGGACGTAGACCTGCCGTTCTGTACCCCACTACACACTCCAAGCAATTGTTACAGGCACAGATTTCTGGAAGGACCCACCCTGTTCCCAAGGGCGTCGTTAGGGAAGCCGTCTCGAAGAATCCTGAAAACGCCCTGGTTCTCCCAGTTTTTTCTGGACGGCTTTGTGCGTACTATGGGGTACCGAGACAAAGGAATCATCCACGCGATTATAACAAATATTTTCCAGTATAAAAACCAATAACAGATTTAACGACTTGTACATAGCGACTCTTCTCTACTAGTATTTATATTTCCTCATTGTTATTGTTATTCATTATTTAATTATTTATTTTAATATCTAGCGCTGCAAAAGATCTTAAATTAACGAAGAAATGTACCGTGAAATAAAAATAAAACATTGAGTTGATGGGCCGCGAAATCCGTATGGGAAGCGGCCCTTAAACTACAATTTCAATCAATGTAGATCATTAGCTTTGAAAAAGTTGGAAGTATCTCCAACGAAACGTCAGCTCCACAGCAATAAAGAAGTTGTTATCCATAGAATAGCCTTGTGTTAGATTTATTTTGGCAGATCCTGTGTCAAATTCAACTCCATATATCATCTCGTTTTCATCATAATAGTGTTCATGTTAGAAATTTATCAAAACTCTGTCGAATTTTACAGTTATGAAGTTGATTGTTCTTGTGGTATAGGATTTCACATTTTGGTCTGTATATTATAATAAACTAGAATGGTAGTTAATCAAATATGATTGGTACAGAGGAGATAAATATAAGTATAAAGAGGCGAATATTTAGGAACAAGTGTTCATGTCCTGAAATGAGACTGTCCGTATTTTTGTCGAGGAGATTTCTTCGACTGTTCGAGTTTTTGATGAGTTCCTGTGCGCATTTTTGGCGTGCATAGTAAAAAGCGAAGTGCAATTACTGTGCATATATACTATAACAATGTCTAATCGGCACTGATACTAGTGCTCATGTGTAGGGCCGAATGATGAACCGTAGGCCCACAACCAGTCCGCGGAAGATCCACGAAGAAATCCGCAAAGCTCGCAAAGCCTAACATATTTCACTGCCATAAATGTAACTTTTTTTACCAAATGGAGGTTCAACCTCCAGCGGCACAGGGACGTACATACTGAAGCATCGTACGGCTGTCCAATTTGCAGTAGACCATTCAAAGTGAAATGGTCCAGAGATACACACCAAATATCGGAAATTCAATTCCCGATATCGGAAATTAGAATTTTCGATATCGAAAATTCAGTTACCGATATCGGAAATTGTCACTGAATTTTTGATATCGGAAATTGCAATTCTAGTTTTCGTAAAGCTTCCAGAGCTTTCATTTCCGATATCGGAAATTCAGTGACAATTTCCGATATCTGGAATTGAATTCCCGATATGGGAAATTCTATTTCCGATATCGGAATTGTCACTGAATTCCCGATATCGGAAAATTTCCGATATCGGAAATTCGGAATAAATAGCACTTTGGCTTGCCATACTTTAAGTGTGTCGACAGGGACAACACTTAGAGAGCAGTCCCTCTGGACACACTTAAAGGGTTATTTTAACACTTTACGAGTAAGTTTCAACACTTCAGTTTTAAGCGTGTAGGTACACCAAGTTTCTCAAAATGTTCAAGTGGAGATCATCTATGTCGTACCACCGCAATAATGTAAAATACAACATCTAGGCTGAAAAGTTGCTTTGGATTTTGTTTTTTATATCATTGCAAATTCTGAATATACCAAAACTACAGTGCTTACAAAAGGAACAAAGAAGTGTTTCAAAAATTATCATGCAGACTGTACGGCCGGTATAGTATTTTTTTTTTTTTTACAAATTGTATTCCTTGCCAATGTCTCAGTATGTACGAAATATTGACGTAAAGGACGCTGTACATTCGAGCCAGGAATGGTCCCCAGTTTGAGGTGCCAAAAATAATCCTTCCCCCCCAAAAAATATTACCTATTAAAGAAACATTTTGACTGGCATAAAGATCCACATTTTGTTATACACAGAATAATTCCAAGACATTGAGTATCACGGTTCTCAACATCTGCACAAGTCCGGGTAATCCCTAAATCCTCGCAGGGGGTTTACCTGGACCTTTTTGGTGATTCGGATGAGTTCTCGAGTCGTTGCGTCTATTACACAATATACAGATATTGCATGCTGTGAGGTGTAATATCACGATTTGTCAGCTCGAGAATGTGATGTTCAACGAGTGCTGAGCACGAGTTGAACATCATCTTCGAGAGCTGACAAATCGTGATATCACACCTCACAGCATGCAATATCTGTTTTATTATACCGAAAAAAGCCATAAACAACACAAATAGACGTACAGTGTAAAGAGAAAAATCAAGGCAGCGAAAATCTAACGTAAAAGGCTTTCCGTCTGTACACGCCATCGTGATTACAGCGGAATGACCAAGCTCTACCAGGCATCCATTACGTTCTGCTTCGCGCCTCTCCATGTAGCGCTGTAAGGGTCTCACGCACTTTACCGGAGTTGACCCAAGGTCATCTGTTGCCACAGTAAACGAACATGACGACCGTCTAACTGGGCGAATTAATATCAGCCGCGATTCACCGATATATATTTCCGCAACATATATAGTTCTGAGGTTATGTGTCAAAAAGCTGCCTTCAAACTGTGACACTGTCGTTTCGTAACACACTGAATATCCGTTAAGTATATTCCAAGATAAATATACGTTTTGCGATCAGTAAAACAGTTAGACAGAACAGTTCTTGCAAAAGATGGCGAGACCCCTACAGGGGTAAATGCAGCGTAGCGCAAAGCACCCTGGGAGAGGATGCGGAATGACAGCACAACATCATTTGCGTACACTTCGCCATCCATAAGATGGCTTGCGAATCGTGTGTCTCCATTATCGCGGAGCGATATCCGGTGTTTTACCGGATTCTGTTCGGCCTTCATCCGGCGGAGAACAGACTCGAAAACTCTAATAAATTACAGGTTTTCATACATACCTCGGAAACAGATATTGCCTGGGCTTACAAAATATATATGTATGAATAAATTTCGTATCATCCAAGAGGTGTGGTAGATCTGTAATTTTGAACAAGTAGATCATCACATGACTCGAAAATGGCGGGTTACGTTGGGGTTACGTAGACTGGCCGCCGTCGTCTAATAACGTTGGGCGATAGCGGGTCATGCGCAGTGGAAGGGTACTAGTCTAGGGGTTACGTCGGTAGACTTTAGCGGATTGGCTGACGAAGTCACGTGGTATTGATTTATGGAAATTCCCTCTTGCAATTGCCGAAAGTAGTCTGAAATGGATACACACGATCCCAGGGTCAGTCTTACCGCGTATAGATGACCGAAATGGTTACAGGTTGAGCACAACATACGACAATGCTACAAAAGAGCCTGTTCACGGGCGATAACTGCGCGAGACCGTGTGACTTGCCTCTGCCGTGTGACGTCAGCGCGCGATCGTGTGATATCGGCGCGAGATCGTGGGACATCACATTGACGAGCTGTTTTTTCATCAGACATCGAGAATTGCGGGATTTCACGTGATGGTGTCTCAACCAATTAAAATAAACGAATACACAGTGAGGTATAATAATCTCGTATATCATCCCCATGAATGTTTTGAATTGGCGCGTCAGTATCTGAAGCCAGCGGGTTTTCGCTTTGACACCCGATGTCGATTTCAGCCTAACTTCAAAGGTAGTCTGGTCGGCGATGAATATCAAACCAGTCAAAACTCAAACCTCGCTACGGATTGGCCTGATGAGCTGCTTCAGCGCGCATACTGATTGGGTCGGTTTAGTGAAAACCCCTCGAGCTATTTATATCCAGAACTGCTATCGGTAACTAACCAAGCCAGTGTATCGATCGTAACCTATATTGATCGATACACTGGCTCGCGAGGATGGGTTCTCAAAGGACAGGGCCGTGAAGTATTACTGCAAAATCGCTGATTTTAAGTGAAGACGTCTATTTCTCTCTGTAAATATATTCATGTTACATTCGAACATAACAGAACTTGCCCCGGTCCGCAGCTACATACTTGAACAATCTCTTGGAACTTGATCAATCTATTGGGACAAAGCATAAAACTAATCCAGCATGGGTATGACTATACTATTAATATGTTTTCTGTTCGGCTCAACGTCTTCAAATTGCACGAAAGTATACACCAATTCACGGCCTTATCTGAAAATCACGATACTCGCTGGCTTGGAATTATTCGGAGTATACATTTGTATCAAAATCTAATTATTTTTTTTCATAGGTCATATTTTTCATATGTTCCTGGCTCCAATCACATCCTTTGGGTGGTACGTCATAGTAATATCGAAGGTTTAAATTGACGGGTATATGTATTTTCATCTTTTGATGAATGCATATTTATTTTGAGTATCCTCGCAAATTCTACCTGTTAAAACATGTATAAATTTACATTATTGTTTATTATCCTGCAACACCAGTTTCAGGATATGCTGTACCGTATTTCTTGCCAATCTCAATATTTCTATATGCCGGTATTGGCGAAAATGTTATATTTCGTAATTTCTCCGTGCATGTAAAAAACTGCATCCACAGGTAATTTTAATTTTTTTTTTTATATGTTGTGCAGAACGGAATGTGTTCTCTCAATTTTCGGTGTCGTCGGATTTTTAAAATTTTATTACATGTCTTGCAGAAGCAAATTCGGAAATTGCCGTACCACGTGCCAATCTCGATATATTGGCACAATGTTGGATCTTGAATTTTCACCTTTGTAAAATGTTTAATTTGGATTGTGAAAGCATACATTTTCAGGTATAAATTGTATTGCCTTCTATCTTAAATTCCAAATTCGGAATGTACCGTACTTGTCAATCCAATGGTTTTCTCGATTACAACTTGGGTGTCGACGTACTTGCTCAAGTTATACAGGCAATTTGTATGCAGGTTTTCGTATTTTAAATGCCGACTGGATGCGTTGACTTCATCTAAAATCCAAGTTTAGATCAATGAAATCTGCATGTTATACATGGAAGTCGTGGCCAGTCCCAAACATCAGATGATTAAGTTTCGTTGTGATCTAAGGCACTGGCAAACTGAAATCACAATAATTGCACCTGTAGATGAGATACAAATTTGTGATCTTCTCCATAGTGTATAACTGATTTTAGCTAGAAAAAAGGAGAATGAGTGTAAAATGCAAGAGGAATTGGTGTCTTGCATCGTGACAAGCAATTTTTGGGCAATCATCTTTGCCCTGAAAGGGGCATCGATGTTGACATTACTGTATTTCCTTTGTTGGACGATTCATATTTCAGAAGGAGAGTGATATGTGCACAAATAACATCCATATTGTGCATGGAAATTGGGTAGCACGTCGAAAAGTCGTACAGAGCGATTTGCTACCTCTTCACAAAGGCGCACAGTGTCACATCGAAAAGGGGCACAGTAGCAGTTATGAGTGCGCTTTGCATTTCGACCTCTGCTGAGAACGTGGAAGAAAATTACACGCCTATTTCTACATATTAATAATGAGAACTAATACATGAATAAATATACGTCTTTTATGTACTTATAAAAGTGATATTATATGGAGAAATATTCCATCCTTTCACAAAATTTCTTATATTTTCTTACCTCACTATCGCTAGAGTGAAAGCGTGCGACACTATAATAGCTGTTTTTGTCTGAATTTATTCCCATTACCTTGATTATTCAGTTATGGTCTAGAGTTGTCGCCAACACATGATGGTCTCTTCTGCTTGTCTTCCTATCGCCTTGAAATGTTGCCAAGATGACAATTGTTTGTGTGTGTCATCAGCGATTGCGTCAGAAAGACGTACAGTTCCATCGTCATAAATATATCCCAGCCGGACAGGCTTACACACTGTGTGGTTTATTTCTCCAAAAGTATATATCCTAAAATTTGCCCGATTTTATCAAGAAATTTTTCATTAAAAGTCAATAGAATAAGAACTAGACCAAAACTTATAAAACTGAGACACAGATTTCCCGTTGGAGTTGTCTTCTATCGGATTATTTTACGATAAGTGGAATACTTTATTGGAAATAATTATCGCCATTTTAAAAAGAAGACTCATTTTACAATTTAATTTTGCTAAAATCCGAATATCTTCACAGCGAATACGTTTACAGCGAATAAATTTATACAAAAGGAATCTTTGAGAAATACTCTTTCAACGAATATATACATTGTCCGTTGAGGTATATTTTTAGCTGTGTAGGCCCTACAGACAAATTCAAGTCAGAGGGTGTGTAAAATTGTCTGCATTGATCCTAATGTTGATACACAGTTCATTCAGTCTTCTGTCTTCCTGGCGTTTTTGTCCACTCGGTGGGGTTTTCTTGTGGGTTTTGACTGTATCCAATTTTAGGTCTGTAGGAAACACAAGTCCCAGAATTCTGCCCCCTGGCAGAATTAACCCTACCTGGCCGGGGGGGGGCCTACTAAACTTTCTGCGCTATCTCCGGAACGACAAAAAATGGAGAGCTGAAACTCCTTGACTTTTAAGTTTATCATATTGGGGTCATTTTAAGCCTATTTGCATAACCCCCCGAGCAGAGGATTATGAGTAAATTCAAGATGGCGGCCACGTGGGGTACCAGAAAAGTGATGTTTTTGTCATATTTCTTCAAAATTTCTGCTTTTCCGCAATGAAATGTGGGCAAAAACTATTTTATTTCACATGACATTAATATTTACTAATTTATCATGCAGTTTTTGCGGAGAAATTGCATAAATAAAAAAATCGGAAAATCGGAAAATCCGACCGAAAAATCGACCAAAAAATGCCGGTTTTGAAAATGACGTCACTGTGACGTCATCAAAGTGGCCATTTTGGATTTTTGGTAAAGCTTTACCCAAGGGTATAGTGTGGTAAGTTTCAGGCCGCTAGTTCAAGGGGTAAGAAAAATAATTAGGGCCCCCTCCCCCCCACAGGCCAGGATAGGTCCTAGCTAGATAATCCCCAAAAAGCCCAGGCCAGATAGGGTTAAAGAGACTGACGTAACACCCGAGGGAATGGTTAGCAAGAATCGGGTACACAATCGGGAACCCATTAAGCGTAAGATGTGATTTAGTTTAAAAGCTTACGTGATAGGGTTTCCGATTAAAATGTCACGTGATACGTGGCGGGACGACTGGTAGAAGTTTGACGGTGCGTGCTGCCATTTATGTTTTTATTATGCCCTTGAACTTTGATTCATTTGAGCTCCATGGAACTACTGCTTGTGTAAGGATTCATGTATGTTTGGCTTTCAGAAGGCATGAACGAAACAGTTGAAACTGTCTGAATGTCAATTTTCGCATATAGTAACTACAACAACAACAACCTCCAGTGTGAGTTGTTGGTCGCTCTAAACGTAAATGTCGGGGTTCACATTTATAAAAGGAGAGTGTGGTCACATTTTTTGGAAGCATTTCCTTGCGTGATTAAGCAGCAAAGTACAGTGCATTGATGAAAGTTGTTTCCAGCTTTAGCTAAATAATATATAGCCCTGTAGTATGAGGGCTATACGACGGTCCCAGTCACCCCCAGCGAGGGTTTTAGATAATTTTATTACGAATCACCCACCTCTGAAACTGCCGTACATCTAATCTCTATCCCCTCCTGCGCACTATTTTAAAATCTTGCGCACTATTTTAAAATCTTGCGCACTATTGTGAAATAGTAACGCATGTATCGCCGTCTGAATTTTCCACTTGACAACTTCCACTCTCTACGCGCCATATTCAATTGCAAACGGCCCAGCATACATATTACCGTGACGTCACCAACATGGCGCTTAGAGAGTGGAAGTTGTCGACTAGAAAATTCAGATGGCAATATATGCGTTACTATTTCACAATAGTGCGCAAGATTTTAAAATAGTGCGCAGGAGGGGATAGAGATTAGATGCACGGCAGTTTCAGAGGTGGGTGATTCGTAATAAAATTATCTAAAACACTCGCTGGGGGTGACTGGGACCGTCATATATTTAGCTATCCAGCTTCTGCAGGTTGGGGAAAATAGCTCGTTTTGAACGAGGTATTATATCCTGATCTATTCTATAGTGTGCAAGGGCGTCGGGCCGTACCACTTTTGCACCAAGAAAAAAAACAAAGAAAAAAAAATAGAAAAAAAAATAGAAAAAAAAATAAACGAAAAAGGAAAGGAAAAAACACAAAAAAAACCCCGACTTGAACTAGACTAGCTTTGATAGCTTTCAATTCAAAGAAGACTTCGAATTTGTTAGCGGCTCTGAGCACCGACTAGCCCTCTTGGAACAATTTTGATCGTGGAAAATAACATGCACGTTCACATGCATGATGCTGGTTGATGTCCACGTTATTTTATCAACGAAACAAGAAATTAATTTTCATCATACGAATTCGTTGTTCGCTTATCCAATATGTATTGTTTCTGGCTGCATGCTACCTTTCCCGGTGGTTACCCGATCTTGTGTTTCAAACAATATACGACCTAACGAGTTATGACTAAAACAAGAGCTCAATAGCGCCTTATACACGTTTCATCTTGTATAACCTGAACACAATTTTTACACTGTTTTGATGTACATCCTATCAGGAACAAAACATTGCTATTGCTCAGTTTTTTTAAAATAAAAATCGCTAACTCTGTGAGGGGGTATACCCCTCTCAGATTCTCTCCCTGCTTGGTCGCTTTGCTCCTTCGCGAATTGGTCATTTCGCTGTCTCACAGGCCCGGCGGAGTGGTGGGGGTGGGGAAGGTCTAGTGGGGGATTTACCCCCCAATTTTGTCGCAAGTACTCCCTCCTCCAGGCAATTCCCTGTCAGTAACTATGATGAAGGACGGGGTAGAGGGGTTTTTAACATTTTTTTCTTTTTGCGTTCCTTGTCCATGAAATAATTCACTGTTAGCAGCCATGTCCTGTTACAAAAACTACGAGCGCCAGCTGCATTATTGCAGAAGTATAGCTGGCTTAGTTATGAATGTAGATACTTGTGTTACTTCTGCAATGCTTTTATTAACACCGCATTCCCTATAAAAATTGTATCGGTTACGTCTACACAATGTGTCTAGGTTACGCTGTTTTATACTATACATGTATTCTTCTAATTCAGCATTACAGAAAACCACCATCGATTGCGTTTTCATGGCGAAAGGAATAGGAAAGAACTAAAACTACATTTCATTGCAGAGTGATTTTGTTCTCCAGAAATCGCTCAGAGCGCGTCTCCGGCGATCTAGACCCCAGGAGCTTCCGGGGCCTAGGCGGCCCCTGGACCCTCACCTGAAGTCCTATGATAGTGGCTGTACCACTTTGAATTTGCTTCCGACACCCCTGGTGTGTCCCAACAAACTGGGAACGTTTTGTTGATTTTTTGAGAAATAAAAATTGATGTGTTTTGAAACCTATGTCACTGGTACAATACAAATATTATAGTATTCATTCAAAATATTAGCAAACAACACCCACCAGAACTATCTGTTTGAAACATCATTTTCTGTTTTGGGTGGTCGATCTTGTAGTTTCAGTTTTAGTTTTATTGCAAAGGAATCAGCAGATGCTGTTTTTCATCCGTGCAAATTATTTACAATATTTACATAAAAACAATGAAAACCTAAAACAATAGAATAAAACAATGACCTGGGTGTATACATACACATGTACATGATGTAGGATGAAATATACTACATTATCATGTTTTACTGAAGAGCTGCAACCCATATTCGGTGGAACTCTGCTATATGATGACATATAATATTACATAATATAGGGAGGTCATCACACAAAATGTATAAGAATTTTTCCATATCTCCCAGAGCAAGAAACTCACTCTCTTCGTCTATAATTGAGGACACTAGAGACTGTCGCTTTAGACGAGTACTTGTGACATTGTATAATAAAGTGAAACTCCTGTTCAACACAGTTTGGGCAGAATGGGCAGTATCTATTCTCTGGAGCGATTGAAGTGTATCTACCCTTTTCAATCATTAGACTATGGTTACTTAAACGTAGCCTGCTAAATATGACGTTACAAAGACAATGTATCAATACTGGTCACAGTAGCAATGTCATAGCGTTGATCCTGACGTCACAATAGAAATTGACAACCTCCAACTCCTTTGCACATTTATAGGCCACTCCCCCTCAGCCTTGCCGATGTCAAAATTTAACCCGGAGAATGACCACCCAAAACAGAAAATGTTTCATACAGATAGTTCTACCGTTAGTTCTGTGTTAATATTTGAACTGAATACTATAATTTAGTATTGTACTAGTGACATAAGTTTCAGAACACAGCAAAAAATCAGACAAAACGTTCTCAATAGATTTGTTGGGACACGCAATAGTCCAGTATAACGTGACACCAGGTTTTTTTTGTTTTTTTTGTTTTTTTTAATAGCGGGTAGTTGGGTGGGTTCAGGTTCCTGTTGCTTCAATGCATTTTGCTGAGAAGCAACAGGAACTTGATAATGTGATGTCTAGCACTGTAATATCACTCATCTTTATTGCACATATAAGCGTCCTGTCTGTGTCTTGTGCGCTGTCCTCAGTGTTTAATAGGGTGGATGGAGGGAGTCTGGTTCCATGCTGCTTCAAAGATTTCTTCTTTGAAGCAGCAGGAACACAACTGGGCTGGGTGGTGCTTAGTTGTTTCGTTGTGATATGGCTGAAATATTGTTGAAAGCGACGTTGAATTCTATTCTCTCACTCTTTTTTAATATGCTGTTGTTTACTGACAAGCACGGACATTTTAACGGGACTCAGTCTGGACTATACATGTATAACGGACCAGTGCATAGCCAGTTGACCGGGAGATTGAACTATGATCAATGTATGATCAATACAGTCTCTTACAACATACCTGGAAATGTGAGTTATAAACTTATGACCAGTATTGATGCTGGAAATTATCTGATTGGTAATAAAGGTACTCATGTATACCTTGGAAATGATGCAATTCTCAAGTTAGCAGGGGACATGCTGAGCGGGCTAAACTTAGCCTGTTGGAATGTTAGGAGCATATGCCCAAGTAATGACAACTTCAAGCTTGAAGAAATTAAATTGATATTAAATCCACCTGGAAAAGAAACGCATGTTCTCGGCATAATCGAATCTTGGCTGAATTCCACATATACCAAAGCCGCGATATCCATCGCCGGTTATGAGGTGGAGCGTAGCGACTGCGAGGATAAAGATTTGGAAAAAGATAGCGCGGGTGGTGTTCTAATATATATTGTTGACAAAATTAAATATAGTCGACGAGATGATTTGGAAACATCGAACATAGAGTCCATCTGGATTGAAATTACACCGCCAAATGGACCTTCACAACTCGTGTGCGTTGCATATCGACCCCCTGATTATTCAGTTAACGAATGGGTTCAACGTTTTGAAAACCAGTTATCGAATGCATATGCGGAAGACAAACGATTAACGATTATGGGGGACTTTAACGTTGACCTTCTTAAGGATGAGGAGAAGAACAGGAAATTTTATGAAATGACTGAGGATTTTCAACTTTCCCAGATAGTAACAGAACCGACTAGAGTAACAAAGGACTCTTTGACTTTGATCGATCATATATATACCACTAATCCGGAGTCGGTCAGAGACACTAGAGTTGTCATAAATGGTCTAAGTGACCATTACCCTGTATGTGCTGTATTTCGTGACTCTTTTGGACAAAAACATTCCCACACTAGTATTAAATACAGACAATACAAACATTTTAATGAAGAAGCATTTATAAACGATTTGAAGTTTGTTCCATGGACTATTATTGACATGTTTGACGAACCCGATGACCAACTCGATGTTTTTAACAAATTATTTTTGGATATTGTTGACAAACATGCCCTCTTAAGGAGAAGCGGGTGCGGCGACAAAAACAACCTGATTGGCTGAATGATGATATTCTTAAGGCCATGGCAGAACGTGATCGTCTTAAAGCTACTGGAGACGAAGCGAATTACAAACAAATGCGAAATAAATGTAATACCAAAATTCGTCAGGCAAAGATTGACTATTACCAACAATCAATCGAAACTAACAAACATGACAAAGGTGACAGTAAAAATTTGTGGAAGTATCTCCGGGACCTAGCTCCGAAGGAACCTAAAACTGTGCCCTTGAATATTTGTACTGAAAATGATAAAACGACAACAGATCCTGAAGAAATTGCAAACTTATTTAACAACTTCTTTGTGGATGTTGTGGAAGACTTATAGTGCTGATGAGGGCGAATATTCTAACGAAATGCTGGTACAGTTTGTGAACGATAAGTTGGATCCCAAAACTGAGTTCAACATTCCGCCTCTAACCTCAGAATTTGTTCTAGACCAGCTTATCTCCCTTGATCCATCTAAAGCCACTGGCTTGGATCAAATCAGTGCTAGAGTGACAAGAGTTGCTGCGCCAGTTATAGCGAGTCCTCTCACCAAAATTATGAACTCTAGTATAAAATCCGGTATGTTTCCGTCCGATTGGAAAAGAGCTGGTGTTACACCGGTTCACAAGTCTGGAGACAAATCTGACACGAACAACTACCGGCCCATTTCCATTCTGTGTATTTTAAGCAAAGTAATTGAGCGCCATGTGCATAATAGTTTTTATCAATTCCTTTCAGATAATGATCTCATTTACAAAGCTCAATCTGGATTCCGTTCTATGTACTCTACTGAATCAGCTCTGATGAGACTAGTAGATATATGGATAAATAACATGGACATGGGTCCTACTGGACCTGCGCAAGGCATTTGACCTAGTTAGTCATAACGTTCTAATAGAAAAGTTAAAAATGTATCATTGTAACGAAAATGCCATTGCGTGGTTCAAATCGTATCTATCTCATCGCCAACAGTGTGTTACCATAAAGGGGAAAACGTCATCTTCAAGATCGATAACTCATGGTGTCCCCCAAGGGAGCATACTCGGGCCCCTCCTATTTATTGTATATATGAATGACCTGCCCCTCACTGTTAGGTCTGAGATGGACATGTACGCCGACGATTCAACGCTGCATTCTGCAGCAAAGGACATCCAAACATTGGAGATAAAACTCAGCAGTGATATGCAAACGGTAAAAAGCTGGTGTGATGACAATCATATGCTGTTGAATACAGACAAAACTCATTCAATGCTGATAACTACAGCACAAAAACTACGCAATCTGCCCACAACCACTCTTGACATTAATGTTGATGGGGAATATCTGACGAATGTGAATTGTGCAAAACTGCTTGGTGTTATGATTGACCAACATTTGACCTGGAAGGATCAAATAAACAAGGTCGCTGGTCAGCTAAACAGAAACACCGCTTTACTTCGCAGAATCAAGAAATTTTTACCTTTTCAGACAAGACTAACTTTTTATAATTCTTTTATTCAACCGTACATGGATTACTGTAGCATAGTGTGGGGAAACTGTAGTCATATATCCAGACTCCTCAAACTTCAAAAGTTAGCAATTCGAGTAATAACAGATCCCTCAAAATTTGCTCCATCCGAGCCATTATTTAAGCAATGTAAGATTATGCGTGTACCACAGAGGATGGACTATAGAACTGTAACGTATGTTTACAAGGCTGTCAACAATTTAACGCCAAAATACATTAGTGATATTTTTACCTATAGAAATGCAATATCTGGTCGCCATACACGCTCTACTGAACAAAATCTTTTAAATGTCCCCAGAGTAAAATTACAATTAGCTCAAACAGCATTCAGGTGCAGAGGGGCCACCCTTTTTAACATTTTAGACAGGAAAGCCAGAGAATCACCGTCATTAACAACTTTTAAAAGAAACTATTTCAAAACCTATGCATGTACCTAGTCGTTGTATTGTGAATATTTAAATTAATTCACATATATTTGGTGAAATACTTTTAATGTATTACTGGAAATGACATCTTATTGTGTATGTTTTAGTTATAGTCCGTGAGCTACTAGGGCTCACCTTGCACCCCCGCCACTACAGACCGAAACTATGTTTTTTATGTGCTTTAGGATATGTCAAATAAGAAACAATTTGTTAACAGTCGATAAACTGGGGCTCACTACCCTTTTAATCACTTTTAAATTACTCCTGTGTTAATATGTACAAATTTTGTGACAATAGGGGGTAGGGTTACAAGAATAGTCTTATCTTCCATAATTATTATCCAATCTTTATAATGTTGGTCACATATTATTCAGCATTGATTGCTGCATCGAATATTTACAAGATACTATCATTATTTGTTGGGTATGACGTCACACAGGGACCATACATACAACAGTAGGAGTAGTAGCAAAAGTGGGCGTTTTGGGGGTGCGTGAGGGTATGCTTGAGCGATTGAGGGACCATTCTTGGTCCGAATGCGTCGTGTGAGATGTCAAAGTGAAGCCCTCGGTATGTAGGCCACCACTTGAGGGATTTCCACATGATCTGTTACGTCA